>VXBT01013455.1:606612-665420 GCA_013400235.1 Oriolus oriolus | reverse complement strand
AAAAAAAAAAAAAAAGGCAAGGATCTAATAAACGCAAAATTGAACTCCCCTCCTTTCTTTTTCTTCTTGCTCATAATCTTGGGGTGAGAGCAGGTTCTAAGTGTCTTTTAACCCTCTGCTCCCACTGAAGTGCCAGCTGCCCAGCAACATATCTGGGAGAGGGGTGCCTGTCTCTGGTAAGTTGTTCATCCTTAAGGGGGTTTCTCTGGAAGGACAGCTTCCAGACATGATGCCGTGTGAGGAGGACAGCAGGCCTTTTCTCCCTGTATTTTTCTGGTTTTACTAATGGGCCTTGTTTGTCAGGCTGCCTGGCACGTGTGGCTGCACACACAGGCATTTTGGTCCAGCTGTATTCCCCTTCCTGAGTGAGCCAGCACCAGGCTTACGTGCTGTTTATTGAAAGGCAACCTAAAAACTGGAGTTCCAAGTGACATCTCCTCTCCATCAACACCACCACGTGATAGCTAAGCCAGTCAGAAGCCTATAATGTTCTAAATGGTAACCTGCATGAAGGAAAAGCAAACCCACCCAGTCCAGAACAAGGGTGGCTTTGATCCCACAAGCAGGCACATGAAAATCCTCATTTTCACTGAAAAATTATTTAGATCTGTTTAAAAAAAAATTTAAAACTCTTTAGATTGCAAACAATGCTTCAAATGGGATTTAAGGAAACAGACTGGAATTTATTGGGATAGGTTTGGGGGAGGCATAGGAAATGTGTCTCAGTGTGTTTGTCCTCTTCACTCTGTGACCACACAAGTGACAGTAAATCTCTTTGAAGTGCTAAGGTGATGTGTCAGCAATGGCAAGCCAAGTCCTAAGACAGCTTCCAGCTGATGATGTGTTGCACATTTCCACAACAGGATTTTAGTTTAAATGAATGCATTACTTAGGTGAATATGAGACTATTTCACAAGTAAGAATGCAAATATTCCAGCCAGTACTGGAGTTGCCTTCCTACTCTCCTTTCCTTTGTGGCAAAGGGTTTTTCTGACAGGAGCATTTTCTGAAACAATTACTTTGTCCCTGCACCTGGTATCAGCAAAGACTCATTTTTGCGTGATTTCTTGTTCTCACTTTTTAAATATGCTTCTCCTCCTTGTCATTGCTTTGGTCTTTTGTTTTCACTTTCTTCTTCCAAAGCTGCAAACATCAAGGTGAAAGATGCATGGTGGGATTGAACAGCAGGTACCTAGGCTCTGAAACACCAGCCATCCTTTCTGGAGGCCATTTTCCCAATATCTCTCCTGTGAGTTGAAGATATACATACCTCTTCTTTCTCCAGGTACACTGCTGGCAAATATTTCAAATAGGACATAGCCTTCAAATCCTTTTGTTCTAAAATTAAAAAGTTATTTCATGGCCCACTTAATAAAGAATACTTTTAGTTGATTGGATTTTAATGAGAGAAAAGGGCATTAGGAAGTTTGTGCCTAGGGGTGCTATAGAAAAGTAGATGACTGATGTGAGCTATATTTCCCCTCTAATTAGTGCTCCTGATGGGTTGGTGGTGTAAATGCAGTGGGAAATGCAAAGACTTCAGGAGCTCAGTATGAATTCAACATTATTATTCGAGCAAGCAACTGGCAGAGCACTGTATAATTGAACCATCCTCCAGCCCTGCAACATACTAAGCAGGGTATGAAAAGCTGTAAATGACACCTAAGTGTCACTGACATAGCATTACTATTTCTGAAGAGTAGAAATGTAGCAAATCTTCCTAAGAATACCCTTGAATGGCTGCTCCCCAGCCCTCAGTGCTGCCACATTTTGGACTCTTTTCTTAGAAAGTGCTCTTGCAGATTACAGAACCCAGACAGGACAACCTGGTTTTGATTTGCACTGAGGAAGAAATTGCTGGATGATGATGACCAGGAAAGGACAGGTTAGCTTTCTGGTGCCTTTTGGTACACGCCTTGGTGCAGTATTCACGCATGGGCAAGGACTCCGCAACATGGTGGAAAAGATGCAAAGACTTTGTTGCGTATCCAAAATCCCCTTAAATACCAATAGAAAGACAGGAAATCACCTCATATAAACAGGAAAGATGTTCACCTCAGTGTCCCCCAATCACCTGGAATATTTCCCAGACATTGTCTATTATGGTAAAAGGTAAACAATACTTTACAAGGTCAGAAACTGCAATTATCACATCTCATAGGGCTGACACTGTCCAGAAACCCACATTCCTCTCTCAGCCCATCCCCGGTGACCTGGCTGTAATCCCAGGGTCACCTCTGGGTCTGAGAACGAGGCTCTCTCTTCATCCGACAAGGCCTAATCTCTCTTCCAGCACACAGTGTAGCCCAACACCTTGGTATCCTCCACAGCTGCTCCTGCAGAATGGCACAGCTCTCCAGTGGCACTTGTAGTATGTACCAGATCCCTATGAGTGTCCTGGACACCCTGAAGTATCTCTTCTTCTGCGCTGAAATTACTAAACAGAAGTTTGCCTTCAAAGAGGTCTTTTTCCCTCTTCTTGTTTATGAAATACAATACATTACAATATAAACATAAATTAGCAGAAGGTTGCAGTTTTACTACATCTTCCCTTCCCTGAAGAAATACTCTTAAAGTCTGTTCTGATGTTCTTGTAGGTGCTAAAATAAACAAATAGTGATGGAGCACAGGAGCTACTGCTGCAGCACTCATGAGAGAGTATCACAGGCCAGCCTACCCTTTGTCTTCCACTCTAGAAAGAGAAAGAAGAAATATCCATGAAATAGCGGTAGTTGCAAATTGCAGTCCAAGCTTTCAACCTTCCAGGCTGTCACCAAACTCTTCACTGGCCTTTGTGAGTATGAATAAAATTAGTATTTTAAAACTATCAAAAGCCTTCCTATGCTCATTTTTAACTCTCCCTGCTGAGCAGCAAAAATGAAATTAACAATTATTTTTTGTTGGCAGCGCTGTACCTCGGGAGCCTCAAGCCTCAGGGGGGCTCAAACCTCAGACCTCTGCTGAATCTAACTTTCAGAAACTGAATGGGGGCAAGCACATCCAAGAAGGGATTCTGACACAAGCTGCCTGTGACTACTGCCCCAGACACCAAGCACACCTGTGCTAGGGGACGCCTTTTGCTCCTAGCTTAGGATCTTGGTGTGTACCCAAAATACCAGGAAGTTTTTTCTTTAAGTAAATACCTACATTACCAATTTCCTGCATGACAGGAGCCCCAGAAGGCCTCAGGAGAGAGGGTTTATGCATCCATTTTAGACATACAATTGGAGGGCCACAAAAACATTGTGCCTGACTTTCGTCTATGCAAACAACACTGGCTCTTGTTGTAAGTGTGCTTCACTGCACAGCTGAATTTTACAGGCAGGTTAAGTGCCTAAATCTTGCAGTAGTCCTTAAATTATGTCTGTGAACAGTCCTCAGTATCACTGGAACCTGAAAGAGTGCAATGCATGTTTCATTAAAAAAGTAATGTTTTGGTTTTACAGAGGAAATATGAGGACTCGGCTGAAAAGCATATTTGAGTTTTCAGCAGCTTAGACAAAGCAAGCTGAATCTCATTTGTGAAAACAGAAGTCAGCAAACACCTACCATTTACTAACTTTAAACAAAAGCAGAAGTAGTTCAAACCATCCCCAGGATCTATCTGTTTTGGGCAAAATTTCCCAACAATATGCAGGAGTCTGAAAGATTGCATCCAGCTTTTCTGGATCTGAGCCCCATATCTTCAAACAGTCTGAATGTCTGTTAGAAAAACCAGCAATGTTTTTTTGTGATGCTCATGTTCCTGCACATGCCAGCATCAACACTTGGCTTTGGAGTCTGAGCTCACACCTTGGTTCTGCTATATAAAAAAAAGTATGCTAAAATATGAATGTAAATTATACAGCAACAGAACTATCTATAAGCAGGCTGCAACATTCACAAACTCCAATGGCTAGAGGATAGTTGCAGGACATCAGCTGCTACTAGGTTAAAAAGCAGATTTCTTCATTATTTTCTTTTTAAATCATGTCTTCTGTTTATAGAGCTCTCCACTTTGGAGATTTTATATTTGTTTCAAGAATATAAAATAATTATACCTGTCAGTTTCTATTTTATTTACTTGCAAAATTTTAGACACTTGTCTTTTTTTATAATTTTAAATCCCAAAAATAAGAGTACTCAGTCATTTGCAGTGCTATGTAAGAAATAATTTTGTCATGTTTTTCCCCACTACTACACTGGTGCAGTGTTTCATTAGATTGACATAGCATAATATGTTGAAAATTATATAAAAATGATAATGGCAACTTTTGATTTCTTTTAAATCTCTGAATCTGAAGAGACCCTGGAGAACAGTACAGATACTTTTATAATTCTATCAAGCTGAACTGAGGGCAATTTCTGTCAATAGAAACAAGTTATTTGTATTAACACCAGTTAGAACAAAATTTGGTTATGTGTCCAACAGGGAGAAAGTCTGCTGTGTTTCTGCAGTTGTTTGTTTATTCCCATTTGTTGTTATATTTACAGTAGCCTAACTACCAGAAAAATGGGCAAAGGCTCTAGGTCTGCAAGCAAGCCACTGACCATCTGTTTTAGTGCGATACCCCAGTGACATGAGATGCTGTTTGGAGCAGGGAGTAGCAGGGGCACCTGAAATCCAAATTCCCCCCTCTAATGCAAGACACCCAACTGAAGGTACTACATCTCACGCTTTGATGCTGTCCACGATGAATTGTAGGCATCTCCAAGAATAATTTGGACTTTAGGAGGAAATAAATCACTCTGGGAAAATATCTACCATGTTCTCTGTCTACAGAAAAGATTAGGAGAAATGTGATTCAGATCCTAGAGTTTGATACAATAGGACTGAGCCTACATTGTTTTCCCTACATTCAATGTTTTAACTAAATAACTTGTGGCATCAGTATGTGACACTGTGCTAAAAATATGTGTAGTCCATAAAAAGGAATCTCTTAAGCAGTAGTGGGATTTTTAAGTTTTCTTGTATATAATGAGAAAAAACCAGTACTTCTAATTTTAAGCTGTTGAAAAGGGAAGATTAAGGCAAGAAAAAATCAAGCAGAAAAAACAGCATGAAAGTAGCAATGAGAGAAATCTGTGCAGTATTTTTCCACAACAGTCTCCAATGTTTTGGGGAAAAAAATAACAGCTGTCTTTGCATCCCCATGTGCACATCTTAAACAGAACAACTGAAGATTTAGAGAAAGGGTCACAGTTGCTGGATTTTGGCTATCCAGAAACAGGGAGACTTCAAGAAAAAATTGAAATGGGAGGGCGAAACTTTCAGTGTGCCAAGAAACACACATATATATATATATATATACATACATACATATTTTAGAAAACAACTTGAGAATGGAGAAATGCCAACTGTCATTAAATTTAGTACACCGGAGGCCCAAAAGGACATAGGAAAATGGAATATGTCTAATCTGGGTGCTAATTAGACTCCCATTTTCTTAGTTATTGCCCAGACTTTCTGATTTTTAAAGATTGTAAGACATTTAGACATCTCTTGTTGGGCATGAGCAGGATACTCCTCAACATTCTAGTGCTAAGAAGATACACAACTGTGTCTCTGATGAGGACACACACATACTCCTACACATACTCCTACACATATTCCACCTTATGGACTTGAATCAGTTGGTGTCTTCAGAGTGCACCTATGAAGAGTACAGCATCCTCTTTGCTCCAGAAGAAGCCAGACTTCTTTTTCGCACTTCCTGCTACTGTATCCGATCACTTTTTGGTCAACACACGTTCTGAGGCTATGCTGGTCTTGGGTTCACTTCCCCTCTCCATCTGAAATTATCTGAACCTACTTCAAAAATGAGACTGTATTTGGTGGGTGCTGCTTGGCTCTCCTGTGTGTGCTCAGAATGATTATCCTTCATTTCTGGTCTGAGGAGGAGGAGGAGGAAAGGAAAGAAAGTCCTTTAGGGCCACCATGCAAGACAACTGACTTGGTGGGGGTTCAGCTGGGAATTTCAGCACTTTAAGTAATGATATTTAGAAACTCACTCTTGTGCTTTGTTGTTATGAATGGATGATGCAGGTTTGAATCAGCTCTTGCCTTTTGCCCAGGCCTCTGGCAGCAGGCAGTCTCGTTATTGAGGTGTCCAGCACCCCAAGATCCACCCTTATTCACAAGTTCTTTAATAATGGCTGATTCGGTCTATTATAAAATGAATTATTTTTTAATAGACACAAAGCCAACAGACATAAGACCTAAAAAAGACTATTAGTACACAGGGATAAGACAAAAAGGGGATACTAGTATACACGTGGAGTTAAAGGTACCATTAAACTTACAGCTAGCTAAGAAATAGTATAACTTAGGATCCAGTGTTTCTTACCACCAATTCTTGAAGGGGTACACATCGAATTCCTTTCTCTCAGTTCCCAGGAAAGTAACCTCAAAAGCCCGTGTCCAGACTTAAGGGGAGAAATCTCCTCACATGTTCCCAAAGGAGTGTGTAAGAGACTTCTGCTCTGTGATAATTTGTGTGGACTTTCATAGACATAAGAACTGTGTCTTTCGGTCGCTGATGTTTATTTTCTTTTATCTCTTTCCACATCAGCTCTCATATCAAGATATGTCCTGGGGCTTGTGCTCAGACTTCCAGGAGCCTGAAGGTGACCTCCTGCTGGGCTCTCTGACCTCCTGCTGGACTGTCTGACCCCTCCCTGGGCTATTAATCTGGCCTGAGTTGTCTCTTCCAAATGCCCCAGCCATGAGAGAGAGAAGATATCCTGCCACATTTGTGAAGCTGTGAATTCAGTTTTAAAAAACCCCAAAAGAGACACACACCTCTTTCCAGCAGGAACATTAGCACATCTGATCCTGAGGGGCAATAGTGACGTTACTGCCGTAGCATCTCTTGCCAGGCTAATGTCCTCTCTGCATGGCTCCTGTGCACCACACAGGCATCCCATAACCCTCACCCAGGAGTGTGGATACCACTGGGCAGCCTGCCTTAACAGTTGCCAGGGGAAATCTCAGAGCTGTAATGTTAAATGTCTTTAAAAGAGATCGCTTTTACTGGTACCAAGCTTTTACTTTCCCTTTATTGTAAGGGAAAGGCTTACATTTCCCTACCAGCTATCAGTTAATTGATAATGAAAATAGCATAGACAAGATACAGTGAGGTTTGGAGACATCAGGAGAAGACCATGGGATAATATAATTATATTATCTTTGCACTGTACTTTTCTGTACCAATGAAGAATACTAAAATAAGGCAGAGGAACCTCACTCAGCTCCAGGTAGGATTTCATCCCATGCTTCACTGGAGAGCTAGGACAATAGCAGCATCATTTCACACCCTACCACAGCACTGGTTTTCGTTACAACTCTAGAGATGTGTATGCATTCAATATTTGTTTTTATTGCTATCCTTTCTACTACCTTTTAACTACTCTAAATTGTAGTGTCATTACTCTTATTGTTGTTACCTTGCACTATTTTCCTACTTCTTTGCCTGGGCAGGCAGGAGGAGGGGAACATTTAAATGCAGACACACTGGAGAACGTCCCCATTGCTGAGTACTTCACATGAATTGCTGCATGGAGGAAGCTGTATGCAGTACAAGTGATTTTACTGATCCTACTAAGGATGAAACTAGCCTATGGATTCTTAAATGCTTAAATGCCTATTAAATGATTATTTGCCTCTGTATTGATGTGGAGTGCTCTAGTAACAAAAATGTTACGTACTGCCGAAGAACATTTAAACTAACTTAATTTTACAACCAGTCACTTTTACGATTTTTTTCCTGCTCTGTAGATTACATTTAAGGTACTCAATGCTAATAAAATTGTATCCTATTAAAAAAACCAACCAAACAACCCTACCAAAAAAAATAAAAACATGAACCAGTCTAGTACAATAATATAATCTGGCAAGCATACCTTTTGTTATCACTTGAATTCTTTAAAAAACACAGTAGTTTGAGTTGGAGATGTTGCTCTGTCCCAATTTTTGTACATTGATCTTAGTTTGGAGGAAGCAGGCTGGGAGTAAAGAAAAGAAACTTGTCCTCAGAAACAGAGGGCCAAGGACTCCACATTGTTGCTTGCACCCAAAAAGGTCTGGCCACCAACAGTACCTCTGCAACACCCTTAGGCTGAAGACAAAGTGGATGCTTCAGATAAAGACTTTCTTATCAGCTTCTAATTAAGACAAGTCCCCTGGTAAATCTTCATGTGTCTCAAATGTTCAGTCTTTTTTAGGTCACTGACTGACAGAACTATCCTCTACCTGGGTGCCAGGAGGGTGCATAAGAAATAGGTCAGAGGGCTCACTGTCTGGAGATGCCTTCTCTTCCACTAAGTGTAAGGGCAGGCTGTCAAAGGCAGGGATGTCACGTCCCTGTCTGCAAATTAACCCTCTAAAGTTGGTCCCTCCAGTCCTGGGGACTGTGCTGCCATTTGTGCAGACTCATCAGTGGAAATGTCAGCCATGTCCCAGCTGAATGGCAGAGATCTGAGGGACAACCAGCCCTACCTTCCTGCACCCTGGCTTCCCTGGAAAAGGAACTTGGGTACACATCCTAGGCAGAAATTACAGTGTGGTGCAACAGTCCCTGCAATCTCTCTGGGTCCCATCTCTAGATGATTGGATGCCTCCCAAGTGGCCCTTGTATGGTATTTCCTGATCTGCATGCCAGGTGCTGGGAAAGCCATTCTTAAAGGTAACTCATGTTGGCAAACGGCACTGCAAGATGTGGGACAAGGGACACTCCAACATACAGCCTGAGATGATCGAGCTCCACTTTTATGTCCCTATTTTCAGAGGGAATGTTTAATCACGTCTAAATATAAGAAATATTTTTTTCTTTACCAAAGAGGACAGATAATGGTTTCCAGTACCTCTAGCTTGCATGTAAAAGTCAGGTCTCTAACAAAACAATCTTCCTAAAAAAATGAAACTGTATTATATACATAGACAATGCAGAGACATACAGAGACAAACTAATCCATAATGTTTTCCCAGTGGAATTCTTTAAGGACAGGTGTTGACTCATTGCTGGTGTTTTGGCCAAATACATTTCATTAGCTTGTGTCAGTTTCTCAAATATTGTTGTAGGCTTGGCAAATGTATCAATGATACTGCCATTTTCCTGCAGGGTTCCTGCATAGGCAATATTTCATGATGAGCATGGTAGAACAGCTAATGTGGAGAATATGCTGGATAAAATTAATTTTCCTGCATTATGGGTAAAATCCACTGAAGGATGAGTAATGATATAGCTCAGAAATCATCATTGCATCAAGATAGTTCTCCGTGGTATATACCACAGGGAAATGGCTAATGTGTGTCGGAGTTTGTCATCATTTTAAATACAGCCTGATGCTTAAGGAATAAATCAGCATAATTTCCCTGATTTGTCACCACTAGAGCTTTGCTGATCTACAACACTCAAGAATTAGATCCACAGTACAGTAACACTAATGCAATTATTGCCATTTATGTGCCTAAATAGTTTTGAATGCAGAGTTTGCCAACCAGTTGGAATACAGCTTGAACTCTGAGGAAACATGTTACTGTAGCTGGACAGATAAAATAGATCCATAATGGCATCAGAATGTATAGGGCACCAAGTGATTTTGCTGCTCTACATGTCAGAGCAACGAGATTTAGAGTGTCTGTGTTGGATCACGAGTTAAATAAAAAAGAAATTTAAAAAGTCAGAAGGAAAGAGAAAAGACAAAGCAATCAGAAACTACTTGTCTGTATGCCAGTAAAGAAATACCTAATGAGAAGAGCTTTAAAGGCAATTCATCCCATTAACAAGTAGCAGGAAATGTCAGCTCTGAACCAGACTGCACTCACTGATTTCAGCAACACTTCTAAGAACATACAATAATGCTTCCCACTGCTCTATATTTCCAGGAACTAGCTGAATAAGATCCCATCTTTGCAGCATGTTTGCTGTGTAAGCAAACAAAAAAGACTGATAGGAATGTATTGTTTTGAAGAAAGTTGTGACTAAGTCCTACCTCCTTCACACACTTTGGCTGAATCTCTACAAAGCTTTGTCCCGCTTCCTGCCTATTTGAGAGGGATGCATCTGAGCTCTACCACAAGTGAGACACGTACAGTACACTTTGGAAATAATGAGATGAGCATTCTGTATGCTGCTATTTCAAACATTCTGTGTAATTGCTGTTATTAACCCACTTCTTTTGTGTTGCATGACAGCTATGTTCTACCCTGTTGAAAACAATAGAGGAAAGTGTAAAGAAGAGCAGAACACTAAAGGAGAACTCAAAAAAGTTTTTACTTGGTCAAAATCCTTTTTTTTTTAAAGCCACTCTATGACACTTTTTGCATTATGTTTAGCTGTACAATATACTTTTTCAAGGGTATTATATACCCTTAGGATCCACTTTGGGATATTGTTGATTTTGACCTCTCTTCCCTTTTTTAAAAGAAAATATTTGTCTTGGTTTTCCAGATATTTGACAAATTAAGATGCACATCAATATTGAAGCCTCTTTTAAAGGTTTTCAAAGCAAAGAGATCCCCATTTTTATTTCCAAGTACCTTTTTACAAGGAAAGCCATGTTTTTCTTGGCTGTTATTGAAGCCACTATATTCAATAAAATATTTAAACATCTTCAGTGTCTGCAGGCTCAAACAGTTCCTTAGACTTTAAAGTTCTAGCTTACATGATGAAAGTTGTTATTTTGTCCTATGTTTGCAATTAATTCTGTAAAAAATTAACTTGGTAATTGCAGCTGTAGAAGAAATATCCAAATGCCACATATTCCAGCTCTGTATTTCCTTTGACATTTTGTCAAACAGTATTGCTGTTTTCAGTCTCACTTAGAAGAATCCAGTCAAACACTGCATGCAGTATTTCCTCTGTTCTTGGAAGAATCCATGGTCCACATCTACCTTTCGTTCTGGAAAGAATGGCCTCCATGCATCCACTCTTCCTTCTTCTGTGCATCTAAAGTCTTTAGCTGTGAAAACCAAACTCTGCATTTTTGACAGTACTTACTCTTTAACATAGACTTGCTTCCAAAATCAAGGAAAAACTCCAAATATTTTTTTTATGAGGGAATTTTTGACAAGTCAGCAAAAGAATCCTGTCAAGAGGTTTCAGTTTTGCAGGACTAGAGACTACACAGTCTCTAGTGTTAGCAAAGTTAAATAGCTGTTTATTCAAACTCATCTACAAAAAGTAATAGATCCTGCTCTAGTGGAAACATGTGACTCTATTATCTCCAGCACTCCAGCAACCTCAGACTCATCTAGATTAGCTACAAACTTGGTTTTTTCCAGTTGTCAGTACAACTTTTTTTCCCAGTATTTTTTTTTTGTATGTTTTCTGATGCTGCTGTCCAGGCGAAATTTCCTCTTCCTTCTGCCACTCCTAATTCTGGAACATAAACCTCTTCACAAAAAGCATTATGAAATGCACAAAAAAATCCAAACAAAAAGATCACATTGGCTGCAAATCAATAACCACTCCTATTTTTGCACTGGGAGAACAAAACTGATAAGGCAGTGGGTTTTAAAGGTAGGATAATCTAAGAAAGAACAACTAGAGAAAGAAGAGTTATTCTTCATGACAACTTAAAGGTTAGTCAGCTCCCAGGAGCTCTGTATGACCTTATTCTTTCAGATCATCTAATATTCTAGCCGATAACTTTGTGGGTATAAGGTGACCCCTACGCTGTGTTTTCTTGGATAAGGCTTTGATTATGTTACCCAGGGTTTTGCAGATAAATCTGACTATAATACTGTACATGTTTCTAAGCCATACATAGTCACAGACCTTAAACTGAGCTCTTTGTTGGGAGTTCAGATTTCCACAGATCCTAAACCCAGTGCCTTGTAGGCAGCCAGCAGCTATTTGCATATTCTCACCATCACCCTTAAGTTATGTTCACATCCAGAATCCAAATTAATCTGTTTAATGGGCCTATATATTATAAACACAGTGTCTTAATGGCAGTCATTTTACCCTGAAACTACTAGAAAGCTAAAAATGCCTCGTCTAGCTTCTTCTCTTCACTGCCTGAGACTGCTGCAGCATTTGAGCTACAGAAAGCACCCACGCCTTTTCTCCATGCTGCTTAAATAGATTGATATGCTGCCCTCTTGCTCTTTAGTTTGCTTCCTTTTGCACTGCTCCCAAGCTGTTGACTTCTCACAGAAAATAAGGGAAAAGCTGTCCCTGGCAGTGGACCACCAAGATCAGACTCCTGACTTAGGAATGCAGCCTTCCTGGTTTCCCTTCAGAGTCTTCAGAGAGGTATGGAAATCTGAGGAGGAAAATGAAAGGGTCTAATTGTTAGTTCTGCTCTGGAGCACTCTCTAGAAGTGCGAGAAACTTTGCATTACCTTTTCAACCACTTCATTGAAACCTCCTGAGTTACCTAACTTGCATGAAAATATTTTGCCAGATTTCTATCCAAAAATACTATTTGGCAAAGACTAAAATTTATTCAAAACCTGTCAGGATGGATGGACTTCAGAAGAGAGATGCAAAATTTCAGCATCTGTGAGTATCCAGGAGCTTCGAAGCTGCCTATTATAAAGAGAGCAACCGACCCAAGCTCTCCTTTCCAACCACCTCAACCATCACCACCTTCACAACTGCAGTATGTTCAGCATGGCATTGCTTTTTTAGCAAGAATTCTAAGCAGTCACATGATCAAGAAGGCATTTTTCCTTTCGAAATCCCTGTGAATTGGTGGCTTATCTGAATTTCCAGGTCACAAACCAAAAGTGTTAATGATCTTAAGTATTATTCAGATCAAAGAAGGAAGGAAGATATGAATCTTCAATCAGTCTGAGTGAAATGCATCAAATTAGTGGTGCATTGGGCAAGATCAGATCCGGGTCAGCTCTCGGTACCAGTTTAAAAAGGCACTTTTACTTCTTAGTCTACTGACACAGAGAAAACACTGGCAAAAGTTCTGCCTTGCTTGTTTAGCCAAGCCATGGGAAGCTATTGGTCCGAGTGCTGTGCCAGATGTGTAAGTGAGAAGCAAAGGGCAAAAGAACAGCTTGGAGAGGATATGAAGAAGGATATGCAGAGGCAAAGCAAATGCCTCTTTTGCAGGCAGGAATGAGACATGTGGGAAGGAGTAAGACATTTCATAAAACTGAGCTGGGAAAAATTAAGATGCAGGGAAATGATAAGAGAACATTGAGGCTAGAAAAATGGGAGGATATGGAGACTGTACCTGGATGGTCATTTACCTCCTGCAAAGTCAATTACCTCCTGCAAGGGCAGAACCTGAACAAAATCCATTATTTTGGGCTGAGAAAACAGAAGTGCTGTAGGTGAAGGATAGTACTCATCGTTCCTATCCTTGCAGTCAAACTGAGCAGCTGATCACCAAAGCACACATAATTTTGCATGCCAGAAGACTTAAAGATGCCCAAACCATCAAGAGAGATTTACAACAGAAGCCGGACTGGATTCTTACACATGCTTTGCAATGAAGCCTTGGGGATTAGTAGTGCCCTCTCTCATACCACTGCTGCACAGCTGTGCACACATCAGTTCATCCTTCAAAAAGTTAACATTTGTTCATTTTAGTGGGAAAACTGGGCTGTTTCCCTTTTCTTGCTGATTTGGCCTGTGGTTGATGCTTGTTAAATCTTTTCTCTTACAATACCTTAATTTGATAGCTCTTTCTTAGCCAGCATCTTGTCATAAGTTAAAAACATCTTAAAACTATTTGTGGTTAAATGAACAACGTGGATACTGCAAATAACTCTCTTGTTTAGAATATTTAAAGGGCTGTAATGATCTTGAGATTGAGATTGTTGTTGCAGCTTGAAAAAAGAATAAAAGTGTGTCATTAGGAGCAAGATGCAGATGTAGTGAGATTTTGTTCATCACTTTTTGAGTCATTTTTCACATGTGTCTGTTATGTGGGTGCTCTAGAAGCTGAGAAACAGCCCAGAACAAAACTTCCTCTTCATTGTCGCTAGGCTGTGAAGAGGAGTAGGAAGCATTGGGAAATGCAAGCCTTAATGTTATTTCAAGTATGTTTTTCATTAAATAGATTGAGTAGGAGAGATAAAAAGTTCCTACAGAGAACGCTGGTGTACGAGAAAAAATTTCTGCAGCTCTGTCTAGACTGCTGTTTATGTAGTCTTGTAAATTAATTTGGTATATTGCCAACTCAGTCTACTTAACACTCACCTTGGAAAATTATGTTACAGCCATTTCATAAAGCCAAGAGTTTAAATCTTAAGGCTTTGGATGGTTGTGATGGGTTGGAGAAGATCTCACAGAGACTTTCTCCAAAGCACAGGCTTAATTTAAGCTCAGTACTCTGATCCCATCCCAATCAGCAGGCCCACAATCAGAGATGTAATTAAGCACATTGTGGAACTGGGACCCAACTAGCCTTTTCTTATTCAAGCTCCCAAAAACATTTCCTACAAAAATGGTTTGCAGTAATGGACATGTACAGGGTGTGACGCTGGGAAGACTGAAGTAACTGTGATTTCTCTTGTCAAGTTTAGAGATCAAAGTCTTTCTGGGTGAATCCTCTCAGTGAGTTGTCAATGGATTTCTGGGATACATACATGGTGAAATACAGTGCTAAAAGAAAAGAAAGAATGAAACATTTCTGCACATTTTATTTGCTGCAATGAATAAATGTAGAATTTCAGTATCATAGAATATTTTATATGATAATTGTTACATTTACAGAAGAAGGTTCAGTTTGGGCTCAAAACATTGAGTAGGGAGAGAATTATAGTTTTTCTGGTGCTGCATCTCTCCCACTGCCTCGGCACTCAAGGGTTCCAGGTGAATGATATGATGCTATTTTAGCCAAAGTACACATTTTCCTTCACTGTTGAGAAGCTGTTCCTCAACTAAAAGAAAATTGATGTTTTTGAACCTTGCTCTGTGTATTAAAGACTTGAAAGAGAAGCAATCTAAGGCTTTTCTGAGAGCAAAATAAATCATTTTATCTCCTGAAGCATGAGGATTCCTGAGGAGAGTGTCCAGCTTAGCCATTAGGTACAGGCACACAGAAAGCAACACAGTGGGTACTGTTTGACATCACTGTGACTTCTAATCTTTGTTTAAGTGCTCAGTGTATTAGTACCAGGGATGTTTTTCTTGATATTTACACATACACAAAGAATGTCCTGACCACTGACAGCCTGGTGTGTCAATATTTACAGTTCTGCCAGAGGACTTCTTGAAAACATCTCTTCTTGTGACCTGACAGCCTGGAAACCCTACTTCTAAGGCCTGGAAACCAAATTAACTTCTGTTCAGTTTATGATAATCTTCCGCTTTACTCTGACAGTTGTCTTACTCCTGGTTGAAAAGCACTGCCTGCCAGAGAACACAAGCCAAGCGATTGTTATCTGCAGTAACATTTCAGTCATCCTGGAAAATGCACCCATGCCACAGGGCAGGGTTGCTCATTCATCCCCAGCATCACTGGGCACTTTCATTTTGAAAGATTTTGGCTTAGTGACTATAAAACAGCCAAAGAATGTAAAATCCATCTGAGAGTCCAGGATGTTCCTATGTAGTGTCGACCAGCGCTGCTCTGAACCCAGCACAGGATGACCAGAGAGAGCCTTATCTCCGCTCCCAGCTGCTCCCCAGCTCTTCCTACCTGCATGCTGACAGAAAGCAGAATCAAAATGGAGCCCACTCCCTTTTGAGGTAAGTCTTGCCTCTTTATAAAGTTGCACCAGTGGCAAAAGGGATGTATTCCTCAGTATTAGAAGGACTTTATCTTGTTAAGGGAAAAATTGGACTCAGTTCTTCTGCAACAGACCTGTCATGACATCTGCAGAGACCGGGTCAAAGATATCTGCAGAGGTTATTAAGTTCTTGGAGATATTCTGTAATCTAAAATGGTTTTCCAACAGTATTTATGCAATTCTAAGAAGATGTGTAAGAATTGTAGTTGCCTTTCAAGTCACAAGTTTTTACTTTGTGAATACCTGAAAAACTCATTACAAGATAGACTTCAAATTGTGTTTTACCTAAAGGTCATTATAGACTCTCAAAGAAAAATTTTATGACAGGCCCCATTGCAAAAGCAGCTACTCCATTTCTGCAAACCACAGAGTGTACACAGAAGGTTCTGTGTTTGGATTGGATGTCCAAGCTGCATTTTAAACTACCCTTCATGACACCCTCTGTCATGTGAATGTGTGCACTCTGCTAATGATGTTACTGAGAATATATATGTCAACTTTGGTATAATCACTATCTTTCATGCATAAGGCATTTCCCTTTTTTTCCCCCAGGAGTCAGAGAAAGGCCATAGAAAAAATTGTGCAGGTAATATAGACTCACAGAGTAACCTCGTTTGGATGGAGCCTTTAAAATCATCTAGTCTGCTCCCTGGCTCAAAGCAGGGAAAATCACAAAGTTAAATCAGGTTGCTCAGGTCCATGTCTAGTAAAACTTTTAAAACTACCAAGGGTAGTCTACAAGGACTTGGGTCCGTGCCCTAGTCCTTCATCATTCGCACTGTGAGGGATTTTATTCTGTGCCCAGCTGGAATGGACATTTCACAATAAGGAAAACACCATAGATGTTACCAGAGAGCTGTTAAGCTGCCCTCAGTTTACTAATTCTGAACTGCACCAAAGTAAGGCAATGTTGATTTGAAGGAAAAATGCACATTTCATAGCATCAAGCATTGTTTCAGGGCACATCCCATGAAAAGCTAAAACTAGACTAAAACATTTAAGATAAAAAGAGAGGTTCTGGGTGATTTTAACAATCATTATATAGAATTGAATGGAAAATACTTTGCAAAAAATATCAAGGTGATAAAGAAGAGGTAGGCAAAGATTGTCAGGTAGCTTTCTGGAAGTAGCTTTCCGGTAATTTTTCTCAAAAGCTATTTTGATCCATCAGATCACATAATGAAAAAGACCAAATGCAAGAACTGATATTTTAAACTAGAGCAGTCTTATCTTCCATTTCTTGACTCCTGAGTAGTCCTTGGAAAGAAGGCATTCAGACAGAAATATTAATGCAATATTTCAATGAACTGTACATGTGGGAGCCATTAGGAAACAGTTCTGCAACCAATCTGTATTTCCTTTATTGGAGTGTTATGATGGTGCATTGTAGAGGATACACGGGGAAAACCTTTGCAGTGGAGTTGATGGATTATGATGCCAAGGCTTGACTTTGCAGCACCATGCAAGATCCATCATGATTTATATTAATCCCTATATCTCAGAAAGGCAAACAATGAAGTTCAATCTATTTGTCATATCCCATCACTTGCAGTAGCAAACCTGTCCTGCGGGAGAGAGTAGAAATCAACAGGACCTAACAACAGAAGGATGACATTCATTTCTATCCTCTCACTAGTCTGCAATTCTTCATTTTCTC
This sequence comes from Oriolus oriolus, assembly GCA_013400235.1. Taxonomy (NCBI): domain Eukaryota; kingdom Metazoa; phylum Chordata; class Aves; order Passeriformes; family Corvidae; genus Oriolus; species Oriolus oriolus. The sequence continues at coordinate 648,081 of VXBT01013455.1, read as the reverse complement.
TGGGAGGTGTGAATGAAGTCCAGGCATCCCTAAATGACCAGTGATGTTCAGTGTATTTTGTGGTAACATCAGTCTGGGAAGAGCAAGGGGCAAGCACAGGCAATAGGTCATTCTTCAGTATGGCAATCCTCCTGATCCATTTTCCCCTTGTAACAAAGCCTTGGACAACTGCCTTGTGCTAAGCCACATGCTGTGGCATGGACTCTGACTCCTCACATGGCATCCAAGCAGCAAAGATAAAAACCTGGGCTGTTCCACATGAGAAGTCAGGTTTAGACGACTGAAGTATGATCCTGAGAGTCTGCAGTCAAGTTTGACCTGTGCTTTACCAGAAATGGAAGTACACCTCTAATGGCCTGAGTTTCAAAATCTGCACATTCCAACACCTTTGAAAACATCTCTTAAGCACTTCTTAAGGAGCCTGAGATTTGTCTCTTCACAGCATTAGTCACATTAATGGCCTGAGCAATCCAAGAACAACTTGTTTTACACCTGCTCTAATATTCCCTCCTCCGTCCCCATGTGGCTCTGTATGGCAAGTACCTGCTTCTCAATGTCCTCCTTGTGCCACACTGAAACATTGAAGTCCTTGCTGGGTTAGATAGACAGCATAATGTCAATTTGTCAGTTCTGCAACTTTATATTTGAACTAGTGGTACACCTACAATCCTGAAATTTGCCTCACAAGATCTGTTTTTTTCCAAACCAAGACACCTTGAGTTGAAAATCTTGGTCCAAGTGAGTGTCAATTCCCACATCTTTTATTTCTGTTGTTTGCATTCACTTTGATTGTTGACAGTCTAATCACATCGGCAAAGTGCAGAACATTCAGGTCATATCTTAGAATGAAATAAAAGGCATCTAGCCAAAAAAACCCCAAACAAAAACCAAAACAAAACAAAAAACAACCAAACAAAAAACCCCAACCAGAACAAAGCAAAAAACCCCACCAAAATTCATTATCTTACGATTCTGGAAATACCTACACAACTGCAGCTGTTTGGGCTCAATAAAGAACTTTTGTGATTTGTTTTGTTTTTAATGACAAATGCTTAATGAATTCTCAGCATTCTCCAAGCAATTTGTAACCAGTGGACATTATATGCCGCACATTCTGGCAGTGTCATTCAGCCTTTGCCTCTAACATTTCTGTTCAACAGCAATAAGGGCTTCATCAAAGACCTAAGCTGCTGTAAGTAAATGGATAAACAAACTCTATTCTGATTCAAAGTGCTGTTTTGAAGTGGTAGAGGGAAAGGAAGTCTCTTACTTTTTTTTCCATTCAAAGAACTTGTTCAGGGGAACTAAGGAGGGTAAGGATATTTCTGCTTGCAAATGAGTTTATTTGGCCATAGTTTCCAAGCCAGGCAAGACACAATGAACTCCTTCTGTGGTTTATGTTACTGTCACTTTTGTTTCTACCAGGACTAATTAGGTACATTGCAAACAACTTTTGAAATGAAAGAGGAATCACAATGTTCCCCACTTCTCAGTATCTCCAGAGCAGAGCAAAGCACAGAGATGAAGTTGTTCATCTTCATTATAACCAGAAATACATCCTCTGTTCATGGGGAAGAGAAAATAGATTAAAACCATGGGATTTTTTATTAACAACTACCTTTCAGGTTGTCACACATACTCTGACACTAGCATTCCTGTATAGTATCAGATGGCCTATATCATTGACGAAAGGCACCACGTGTTGTCTTACGCAAAAAAAAAAAAAAAAAGAGATTTTTTTTTGTCTCACATCTACAGAAATCTTCAACTAATATAGTTCTATACCTACATTAAATTTAGATTAATTTCCTCAACTGGGCTACAGCATTAGAGACTGTAGCAGTTAGAAGCACCCCAGATTGGTTATGATTTGGATGCTTGTTCTGAGACTCTGTCCAGCCCCACTGACTGCCCCCAGGGCGCACGTTGGCTCCTCAAACCCTCTGGTTCTTCAAAACTCCAGCTCAGCAGCTACCATTGCTGAAGTAGTTTAAATTCTGGATGGCTGGCATATGAAAAACCAGTCAAATCTTTGCACCTGTTCTCCAGATCACAGGAAAACAAAATTCATGCTATTTGTTCTTTTAATATTTAATATTTAGACAGAAAGTAGCTCACTTTCAGAAGAAGAACAAAGCATGGGCCAAACAGTGGTCATGCCATTAGAAGGGGACATAAACCATCAAAGATCCCCAGAGTACCCCCAGGCTCTTTTCTGGGGCCTTCCACCAGAGGACTGCACATGATCCACAGTGTTGCATCAGACAGTGTAAAACTCCCACCTCCAGGGGAGGTACCTGCGTGTTCCCACCTGAACTTGAACACGCATTAACCAATTAAACTTCCTTTGAGGGCCATATGAGGCTTGGGGTACATCTACACAACACAGTTCCACAGAAATATTTGAACTTGCTCCAAACCCAACAACACTTTAATGTTGTTTCAATGCTAGAAAACTTTATCCCAGTTTTGGCCACCATGCTATTTCCAAAACCTAAGCACCATGCTGCATGGCACAGGGCAAAGCTGGTGTCTTAGTGGGGCAAGGAAGGACATGGTGACATTGTGTCCAAAGATACAGACAACTCATGACAGTTACATGAAATGCAGAAGTTTTACACAGATGACTTCCGAAAAGGTACCTAAAAGCTTCCCATCCTCCAGAACCCACATCCGAATTATCTGCAATGTAATTTCATTCAAGTCAATAGAGACAGTGTTGAAGTCAATGGAGGGTACAACAGAGATTAATTTGTCCCTTAAAGCTTTAACAGCAGGAAATAACCATCTGGCTCTACATGCCTGCTTTATTAAATTTTTATAAGGCACAGAGTGACAGTTTTTATAGAAAGACAGATTATTATTGCATATCATCTAAGCGTCTTTCCTCAAAACTGGGCTTTATTCAGCAGGAAGAACATATGTATTGCTTGTTTCACTTACTGATGTCTTTCTTCTTTCATAAATGAAGATGGTTTACATTATTGTGGTTGATGTCAGTAAAGTCTTAGTTCCTATAATCTTCATTGCAAGCAAGTGATGCAATGCTTAAAGCCTGCACCTCCATTAAAAATACATAAATAAAATAAATAAGTATTCCTTCAAGGACCACATGCCCAGAGCAGTGGACTCAATTTATTGTCTTTCTGTGCCATTGCCTTCTCCATTTTATGGAAATGAAATTAATTTGCCAAGTCTTGACATATGAAGGAGGCATATCTCCTCACAGAGATTTAGCTATGTGTGTTCATCCCAATATTAAGATAAATTGTATAGCCAGTTCCTCACCAAAAAAAACCCGAGGAAATTTACCCTTTCACAGAAAATGTGAATTTTCGCTACCAACCTATAGTGTGAAAGCAGTAGTTTTAAGGTCAAGAAAAGTGGTTATATCAAATAAATTCACACTAGTGATGTTCTGTCCCACTCCAAGAGCAAGCAAGGTGTGTGCAAAGAGCTTAGAGTAGGCACTTTCTTATGGTAAGCCATGTTCACAGAGCCTCAAAGGAGCCCCTTTTCATCTGATTCGTATCAGCAGGCACAAAATTGCAGGTGGCTTCAGCGCTTCTGAAGAGAAGACCGTACTGCCACGTTTGGGGTGCCATCTTCCTCCTGATCATATTTAAAACTGTTTGAAACTTGAAACTTTCCCACCCATTGTGAAAATGTCTTGGGCTTCATTTGGTATAAATTTACAGGTGTGTGAGGCCAAAAGCAGAAGTTTAAGACATTTTAAACTTCTCTGAGTGAAATTACAAAGACTGTTTCTTGCAGCTAATACAAATGTTTTTCACCAGAAAACCATGGCAGAGCTGGCTTCCTCTGTGTCTTTGTATACAAACCACATTTGAGAGCATGATTCAGTAGGCAGGAAACTGAGCCACTGAAATAAAAACCCCAGAAAATACAAATTTTATTAGAAAGGCTAACAATTGCTATTTTCCTTTTAATGGTCTAACTATGTAACATGATTATGATGGGATTTACCAGAATTACTTCCATGCATACAGGAAGCAGCCCATTCCCCATTTTACCATCTGCAGTGTCATGCTGGGCTTTTAATAGAATTCTGTGGGCATGATATAATTCCAAATCTAGTAAGGAGTTTGTATTTGCAATATTTGTCATAATGCAATGTGTAAAGTTTTACTAGTGTCTATTCAGAAAGCTCTGAGTTACAAGCAGCCAGAAGCCAGAAAAGTGCTAATTAAAGTATACAACAAAATATTAATCAAGAGATCTGGGGGAGGAGAAGGGAAAGAAACTACTTCAATTAGCCACACCATTATGTGGCATCCAGCATAGCCTGAAAGAAAAAGCTAGCTGTACTGATGAAACAGCCAAGGAAAATAGCTAGGAGACCTCTCTGGCAAGGAGTATGAATGCGAGGACCACAAGTGGATTCTGTGAATCCACATGAGCTTCTGACAAAGACCATTTGCAGAAGAAAACACTCAGCACTGAGAGCATTGTGCACGAGCTGTTCCAAGAGCACCTCCCAACATTTGCTTTCCCAAGCCTCATGTTTGAATAATAATCACAACAGGGAAGTTAAACATGCCATACTGCAGAAAACAATGGTTAATTACTCTGTAAGCCTCCTTTCACTGCCGGGTAAATCAGCATGCTTCCCTCTGTGGGTCACACCAGCAGCTCTAAGGGCAGCAATGGCAATGTCCCTGTCCGTGCTGTGTACTGGGCTTGGTGGTCTCAGCCCTTCTGTCCCTATTGCTTGTATGAGACTCAAACAAATGCATTGTTGATTCTTATCTTCATCCCCTTTAAAGTTTGATAATGGGAGCCATGCCCTAGTAATGTGTATTCCCGGAATTCCTCTTGTGACCCCATGTAGACCTCCTACGCCATGCTATTTGCCACTGATATTTGTCATTTGTCACTGTCTGAGACGCAATGGATTTTTCCCATAGCAGCCCTCACAGAAATGGGGTGATCACTGGGACGAGAGGGTTCAGGTGGTATATTGCTGAAGTGTTTCCTGTCAGTCACATACAAGCCTTTGGATTGGGTTCAGGCTTTTTATTTTTTTCTTTATTGCCCTTGAAATTCTAATTAATGTGCATTTATAACAAAAAAAAATCTGCTCTGCCAAGGAGTCAAATTCCTCTGTTCTTTCCTTGTGAATTCTGGAAAGTCACTACTTTCTCTTCCCCTATTTGATAGCAGAGCCAATGCCTGACACTAGAACATCAGCATTTGCCCATGTGAGAGGTTGGTCTATTAATGATTAATGACTCAAAATATTTGCCCATTTGTGGAAGGGTCAGGGTGCTTGGCTGAAGCCGTGTATGCACCCCTGCACGGAGAGATGTGAGTTTTTGGGTGTGTAATGACAAACTTCAGTCTTCATAAGCCACAGGGGGTGAACAATCAGCACGAAAGTCTACAAACCAGGCTTTGAGGCCGGTAAGAGGCAGATTCTGTGAGGTGGGATGGTGCTTTTCATCTTGCCGATTGCCCTCCCTTACACAACTCATTCAATTGTAAAATCCTCCCCACCACATCCTCCCCAGGGAAGGTCCTGAGGGTTTTCATCCCCCCTGATGGGGCACTCCTGGCTCAGCTGTGCTGATGTGAGAGGCAGTTGTCATGTCTTAGAAGGTGTCGTAAACCATCAGAGACCCCCAAAGTGCCCCCAGAGTCATTTCTGAGGCCTTCCGCCAGAGGACTGAAAGCTCCCCCCAGGGGAGGTACCTGGGCGTTCCTACCGAGCCTGAGTGTGTTTGAACCCATCGGGCTTTGTGTTTCATGGGTTTCTTCTCCCACCCCCAGCAGGCCATCACTTTGACCAAGGGATGTCTAAGCTGCAACAATCAAGTCTCATCTCAAGATCTAGGGGTGGCGATTATGCATCTTTCTACTCTTGTCCTTTCTCTTTCTTTTCCTTATGCACTTTCTTAAGTAATATTTTTATGCTTTCATATCAATATACCACTATAGATAGCAGTAAGCAAAATGGCTACATACTTGCTTTCCATTACAACCAAATTGTTCTAAAATAAACCCTTCATGTGTATATGTACGAACACTGATCATCCAGTGTCCTTCCACTCTAATCCGCCTCAAGGGATCTATTAACATGAACCCGGGTTACCCTCGCCTCCTGCAGTGGGTCATAACAGCCCACAGTGCTGCAATTACACCACCAGTTTCTTGGGACATTGACCTGCTAACTGGCAGCCAGTTTTATTGACAGCTGCTGCAACTTTTTATGCAGCAAAATACTATGGATGGGCACTTATTAAAATAGACAAAGTCAATATGCAAAATTCCCACCGAAATATTAAAGGTTGTAATTCTGTTTCACTGGAACAAAGCAGGGAGCAGGATGCAAGACAAAGCAGTTTCATTTTTTTTATTTTTTCTGGGGTTGCATTTAATAGACAATCAGGAGCTCTGTCACCTCTACTTTTCAGAACCTCTTTCCATCACACAGCATTTTCAGTGTTTCAGGTATAGCACTGGAGAATGAAATTCCTATTCCAGCCTTATAGTCTTTTTCTTCCTACAATCATTTCAGACTGTGCTGAAGGAGAGAAATCTGCCTAGAAGTTTTCTTGGCTTTTTGCATTACAGAAAGATCGTGTCTGAAGAAGTGAACCCACATAGAATCACAGAATCATCATCTGCATCAGCTGAAGTGTGTGGGTTTGTAGTGATTTTACAGCACACTGTGCCCACAGTTCAATCTAGATGATATAGCATTTTTCTTGGGTAAATATACAAGTCAACAAGGCATTAACTCTCTCATGAGGATTAACATGACCTCTGTATCACAGTCAAAATCCCATTTTGCTTCTAATTTATGCCTTCTGAAAGTTTTTTCATCATCATGGTGATCATGACATTGATTATTTGAAAGCCATAAACCACATCAAAAAATTGCAGGACTAGCATTAAGGAAAAATATGTCTAGAAATAGTTTGGAGTCCTAATAAATACATGAAATATCAGGAAGGCTCGTGATAGAATTACACAAGTCAGCAGGACCATGATGACATCCCTCTATGTCTAGTTAAATTTCAGATACAGAATTTGACAGCAGCAGAATGACATCTGCATTGCTGGAGGAGCTATTTCATACTCGTGTTGCTAGAAAAACAGATTGGAAGTTCTCCGATCTTTAGGATAGGAAGAAATGACTGTTTCCCTGATGACCTAAACAAAAATAAGTCCTTAAGGATGAGAGTCTAATTCTCAATGTGAGCCTTGTTCAGTAGAATTTTAGTTTCGAGGTCTTCAAGGCTACATTCATGAGCAGATAAACACTTCTCGGTGTCAGTCTTACCAATGCAGATAATCAGTTTAGGAACAAATACTGGCCTTGCCCTTTATTTTTAAGGGTGCAAGAAAGAAGGTGTGAGCCAAAACATTGTTTCTAAATGCAGTCTGGAGGTGTCTCACGTAAGAGAGGAGAAAGACAGTATCTGTGTAGCCCCTCAGGTTACCATTGCTCTGTCACAACTTGGAAAAAACTGAAAGAAACTGAAGACAATACTGAGCTTCAATAGATTTGTGCCCAGCATGATATTATCTGACCCATCCATACTTCAGAAATAATTGCTTTCCTTCCCTCTTCCTCAGTTTTCTGGTGTTTTTAATACATCACAGTTTTGCCTTTGCATAAAACCCATTCCTCTTTTTAATTGTCCCTCTTTTTAGCCACCCCAAATATTACATGTATATGCATTTACTGCATTTATAAGGAATTCAAGCACTTTCTCTTGCTCATATCCTTTTACGCCTGGTGCCTGCAATCTGCTCTTTTCCAGACATTTAGCTAATGATCTTTATTGGTTTTTACCCTTGAACAAGTTCTCTAAAGGCCTTGTCTTTAGAAGGGGTTTTTCCAGGTTTAAGATATAGGCCCTCATTCAGTCCATATTCTTCAGAAACGTCTTTTTGATGTGTTGAGGCTCATCCCTCTGGAGTCTGTGGCATGTCAGAGGGTAGACCAGGGGCTGAGCTGAAGCTGTGACATATTCCTTCACAAGTTGCCGGCTATGGGAACTCTGATAGTTTCCTTCCCTCTGTTACATCATGGCACAACGATGGTGCAAGTTGGCTTCTTTAAATTTCTTTAAAGCTTTAGTTCCAGTTCTGCATGCCTGTGCCTGTGAAAGCTTCTATTAATGTCAGATGAGCTGGGAACAAATCTCACCCACAAACTGCATATCCTGAGCACAGCATCTCGTACCAAAGGCACTGTTAGGGGTTGGTAAGTGCTTCTCACTGTCATTCAGAGCTAAACCTCAGAACCTTTTCTCACTTTATTATACAATAGCTGGAGGTAAATACAGTCTTAACTGCATAGAATTTAATGTCACTCACCTTTACTGCTGTAATATCAATTAGCAGATGTTTTGAAGGTGCCATAGCAGTCAGTGTCACCTGTCCCCACATAAACATGAGAAACTGATGAATTTTTCTTTTAACTTCATTGCATTAGCATTAGGTTTCACTGATTTATCAAACATGAAGTGGTGCATTTCTGCCACTGCAGATGTCCAACTATACTATGAAAAAAAATCCTGCTCTGTTTTGTTTGGTGTTTTTTGTTGCTTGCTGATTTGGTTGCAAGTAGATAAAATTTCTAAAAAAACAAACTTGCTGTAATTATGAGAAAGGCTCTGGATGAAAAATATAAGTTTACTGCTAGATTTTGTCCAGTATCTTGACATATTCATGAAGGGTGAAGCTCTATGCTGTGTCATTTTGTTATTCTACGACACTTATACAAGCTGGAGTTATTAGTAACTATTGATAAATAACTGGGTCATCAGGTCAAAAACAGTTTATTAAAAGATTTTGAACAATGAATTAGGGAAGAAGGGTATGGAGAAGAAACATGCAGGATTATCCCAACACGAAGGATTTGTAGTGCAACTCAAGATCTGTGTGAGGGCACTGAGAGATTAGAAACCCTGGTCAGACCCTCAGACCACTATGGATAACAATGCTCAGGGAAGACCTTCATTAGCAGCTGCCTGATGCTGCGCTGGTGTCCAGAATTACTCCTGATGATCAATACCTCATTGTACTACCCGCCAAATGAGCACACTGGAAGGCATCGCTCTGTTTTCCGAGATATTCTCGTAGAAAAAGCACACAGGGAGAAGGCAAAAGCTTCGGCAGATTAACTCTTGACTTTGTTTTCTTTCTGTAACAGAATTAATCATACTTTGGGTTTTTTTGTTTTTTAAATTAAATGAATTTCAGACTCTGTGTATGGGTAGGAAAGGGTAATGAAGGACCATTACTCTCTTTTATGTAAGTAGCAAAAATTAAGGGGTTGCATGAGTAGAGACAGAAACAGAGAATAGATCTTTTAAAATATGGTGTAGGGCATGAAAAGCACTTATTTTTATAGTCTCAAAGGACAGATTGGTGCTAAACACAATTTAAGGATTATGAGTGCTTGCATTTCCCAGGAAAAGGGTTGAAAAGTAGTGCGCAACACCTCTATAATTTCTAAGAGGTTATCAGTTGTACAATAAACCAATATCAGTTTAATCCTCATTACTTTTTCAGTGATGTGAACTAAAACATTTTGGATTTTGGTCACTGTTACATTCAGTACAGATGGAGTTTCCAGAGGGATTATCTTTCAAAGCATCTGCAGCATTTAAGAGAATCTTGTCTGTGTACACACAAATCATTTAATAAAACACCCAGAGAAAATACAGCTCCCTGGATCCCAGCAGATAGCTGACCAGAAGGAAACTTCACTCTCTAATGCTGATTCACCTGCAAAGAGAAACATACTTCTACAAATATATGAACTAGAGCAATTTATTCTAATAAAGTCTGTCTTTCCCCATTATTCCTATGAATACTGGGTTATTTATTAGTGTCTAGGGTTCACAGCTGTTCTAAGATGTACACATATATTGTTCTGAAGATGTACCTCATAACCTGCCATTGAAAAGCCAGCCTGGGCTGCAGTGCCCCTTGGGTTGTACCTCAGAGGTGTCATAACTCCATGCTGCCTCACCGAAAAGACTGCATTCATTGCACATCCGTGTCACTGCGTTTTGGAACCGGAAGGTGACGCATTTTGGAACCAGTTAGATTAAATGCTTTCAGATGCAAAGCATCATTAAAAAGGGTAACGCGTTCCCACAAATTGTTCCAAAGGCCAAATCTTGCATGAAATTGAAAACAGAGCTATCAGCTTATGAGATAACAATGACTGCAATTACACAGATGAGGTTTTATGTATAACCGGTATTTATGTGATTGAATAACAGCGATCTATTTATATACATTGTGCATAAGTATGACATACACAGAGTTGAAGAGGATGGTTTTCTTATGAACATATATTTCAGTATTTTTTCTCCGTTCTTCTGAAGCATCTAGTAGTGGATTCTGTAAAAGTCCTTGTCAGAACCAGTCAGCTTTTTGGCTTGAGTTTGGACATCAAACCCCATTTTCTAGCTGCACACAAGACTGTGTAGGACTGTATAGTGAAAGGCTGGAATGAGAATTATACCTAATATGAAAAGAAATCTATCCGGTGAATTTTCTTGGAAAACGGTACAAGTAAAACAAAAATAGCACTTTTTAATAGAAAATGCTGAAACAAATCTGTGCTGTTGCCTTGGAGTCAGCATTCTGCACTGCACAAGAATTCTCTTGACTGTAACAACCTTTCAGGCTACAAGGACAGGTAAATGGACCAGCAGAGCAAGATGAGCTCCTTCAAACTCTTTATCAGTGATGCCAATGTTTAAGTAGCACTTGGTTGTTGCTGGGAAATACGCATCATTGCAAATTAAGCTGGTACCCTCCAGGATCAGAATGGAAAGTTTAGTGTAAAACTGCGCCCACTAGTACTGACATTAGCTACTGCTAATGATCCCAGCTGCAGCATAACTGATCGCTGTTCAAGCTTCCGTGGAGGAAGCATTTGGGAGAAGTTTCCTGATTTGCAGCTCTCTGAGGCTGATGTCATGGTTTACTAGCATGGAAATATTCACCACAGGACATGGGCTTAGCTTTAAGCTGCAAGGGAGTTTGGGACTTACAGGTTTTGCATTGTTGGTTCTTTATATTATACTAAATATTTCCCACGTGTAAGTAGCTCTTCAGTGAATCACAACAATAGTCTGAGCAGACCTAAATTAAATACAGCATAAATTTAAATACATGTAATCTTTTTAGACATTAGCAAGATAATTTTCCCATTATTGCTAAGTGTGTTTATGAGGGTAACAGCCATTCCAGAAAAAAAATAATTAAAAAGTTCTATTTGAATGGATCCTTAATTCTCTTTATTGTTTAAACTTTTGTTCTGCAAAGCTGAATTACAAGTGAATGTCTGTAATGGTGGATTTTTTCCTCCAAAGTCTAGTGCTACAAGGCCCTTACAAACGTAGGGTGCACAGAGATCACAGATGCTGGTACTCCATCCTGCCTGGAGCCCACGACTTTGTTGAGGCATATTGAGTTTCTTGCCGGGCTGAAGGAGACTTAACAACACTGGCTTTAACCTAAACACAAGTAAAGAGGATCAATATACTGCTGAGCATGGGAAATAACTCACACTCCATATATTTGCCTTGTCCTCACTCTAACCTGGGGCATTGCTTTTGCTTCAATGGCATGCAATGCTGCTCTTGGATTACCATCAAAAACTGCTTGTTAGGTTTCAGAGTAATCTTAAACATGTTCTCAGTCATACAAAGGTGTTACTGCAGGTTAGCAAATTGTGCTGGATTAGCTGTCTGTTCACAGACATAACAAATGGAAATTGTTCAACACCCCTCTGCTTTTGGATTTACCCTGCAGTCTGGTCTAAGGATAGTGCACTAGTTGCTGTGGTAAATGCTTCATCTACTTAGTATTTACATCGGAAGCCTGTAAAAACAGTGAACATTCTGTTGAATTACTGCAAAATATGAACCAATCCATGACTGATTTTCTTCCTTATTTCCTGGAATAAGCCACCACTCTGCAGGAACACAAGGGATTGCTCCATGGCAGGTGTAGGATCAGGCTCATCCCTCCCTGATAAGCAGATAAGCATGGTGCCTAAGCCAGGAAGCCAGGAGTTCTGTCTTAAGGTGTTGTAAAAGCAAGACATCTCTGCAAGGTGATTTGAATTATTATCTGGTGATGACCCTCTCTCTCTGCTGTGACAATGAGGCAACCTGAACAAGCCTGTGGTCCCAAGCTGGGCACCTGAGCTGCATGCAGGTGGGTGCCATGAAGCAGAGTTTCACCCTGACCCGTTATTTTTAGCTGTCTAAGCAATTATAGATCATCAGTGGTACTCAGAGCCTACAGAATGCTGCTGTACGCACACAAAAGGCGACAGCTGCTGACCTAAAGAGCAAATAACAAACATTTGAGAATAGAGAAGGCCATTTTAAAGAGGTGATATGGCAGTGCTAGTAAATTTTTGAAGACTTTAAGTGGCTCAGCAAATGTGTAAATTATTTTGTAAGCTAAGGCACAGGCCACAGACAGGCAGCTGTGAAGGAGAGCTTTTCCAGGTTTTCAACGGGGACTCACTACTGACTATCATGACTGCTGGGTACAAAATGGAAGTTAAAAGTAAATCTAGTCTTTCTGGAGAAAAAGCTTAAGCATTTCTAGTTTCTGTATTTGCAAGGCGATTTTATGGAGCATTTAGTATACTAAAACTATGCACTGGTGATTAGATCAAGAAGGTCTTTGCCCTTGGGCAGTACTCTTTTGGCCTTGCACTCAAGCTCAGGCTGCAGCTCTTATTTGCTGGTAAAATAAACCTTGATATTCTCTCCTTGAAATCTAATGCTTGGGCAAGACTTATCCTAAATGGGCTGGCCTGTACTTAAGAACTTAAAAATTATATGGATGTTACTACTAAAACTGTTTTCTTTCTTTTTAAATTACATTGCGTGTGCATTCTTGGATGCAGTATTTGCTTTTTTATTATTTTATTTGCCCACTTTTTTCAACAATTAAGATGTTCAGCAAAGTTCTTTCAGAGTCAGGGAGTTTCAGCATTTTGAAAATTTGAGGAACTGATTCCTTGTACTCTTTTTCCTCCCAGTTGTCAATCCTTAATATAGCACACGTTGGTACATCGGCTGCTTTCAAAGAGACAAGTAGCATAGAGAAATTTCAGCCAGTAAAGGTTTCATTACAGGCACAAAAAAAGATAAAGCAGAAATGCATTGGTTTCATATTAGGAAGAGAGGAAAAAGTAGTGCTATTTGAATAAAAGATTTTTAAAAAACGTTTTACAGCAGCTAAGGAAGCTTCACACCAAAGAGCTTTGCATACTGCACACAGAGCTTTGAGGATATATGCCACACAGTCTCTCCAGGAAAAGGGGTAACATGGGGAGGAGTGACTTAAAAGAGCAGAGCATACTTCACTTTGGAGAATTATTATCTACTTCCTTGAATCAGGGGAAGAATATCAAATACCATTACAAATATACACAAAGATGCAAGTCTGGGGACTGGTCCTTTTCAAATATGTGCAGGGAGCAGTTTCTGCCAAGTGTCTGCTGACCTTTATGAACCCTGACAGCCTTGAGCTACTGTTGATATTAAAGGTAGCAACTGATTGGCAGAAAAATATTTATAATTAAATACACTTTCAGGTTTTTCATTTTTCATGGGTACTATCCACTGCAGATCACACAACATGGATTTGATGAACTTGCACTGCATGTTTTTTGCAGAACTGGAAAATAAAGAGGTTTCTGAACTGAAAAGACACTTCTGTACTTGCAGATTTTCCAAAAGCTCCCTCTTTCAATGAAGCCTGAGCAAGGTGATTCTCCTTTGGGTTTTCTCGAAAACAAAGCTTGTGAGTCATCTTCCTTGGAAGAGGTTCTAGAAGCTGGAAGGAGATGAGAAGGATGCCTTCGTCAGCTCTTTCAATTCGATCTAGACCTTACTTTCCTGAATGACATATTACAGCTCCATGTTCACAGCTGGCTGCTCCAACAAGCTCCTCATCTTTCCACAGTATAAACTGTGTGGGATCCCATAGTCTTAAAGAATGATGAGCTCTTCCATCTGCTTTTCACATGTTCAGTCATTCTTCTCAGGCAAGTCTCACTCTGAAGGTCTCAAGCCATGCACTGCTAGATGATTGCTCTGAGTCTTTAAATGGTTAATCCCATTTCCAATGGCAATCCAGAAATTCTAGACACTCATTCTAGGGAAGTGATGGTCTACCAGAAGGACACTGGAAGATTTGAACAATTTGGATCTCTCCCTAATGATTCAGTTGGTGTCAGGAGGTTCTGAGAATACCGGCAACGGAATGAGAAATTGGAAGATGAGCTGGCAAATCTGGTAGCATAAAAATAGCTGTCTCTTACCAATTCTGGGAAGTCTGGAAGAACTGTGCTATTCTAAGGCATGGATGTTTCATCTTAAAGATTTCAAGATGGTCCTCTCAAGACATCAATAAGGTCCCTCTGAGTCAGATATGAAGAACAGAGAGCTGGTGAAAAACTCAGAACAAGTCCATTTTACAAGTTTTTTATAAAGGACAGTACTTGAACTCTTCACATTATGTTAAATTTTTATTTCTTTGGAGACATTTATATTTCTGAAGGCAATAAACAAGATTTCTATCTGTATCTTTGAATTTGTGCAACGGTGTAAGACCTTCCCATTCCACTAAAACATTTTTTGCCCTGAAGCTACACACAACTGTTGTACTAATGTAAAAGAAAGCAAACAAATAGCAAGAACACACATACAAAAGACAAAGCATTTCAGTTTTACAGTGTTGTAGTTTTGCTGAGTTTGGTCTATGCCTTTGCCTGGGGTTATTCTGACAAAATCCTTATTATTTGGTTATATCTGATGAAGAAGAAAGGGTATTGCAAGGGACTAAAAGGAGCTAAGGGGCATAAGGATTCAGAAACATCATTTCAACAAAATCTTAAATCTGTTTTGTTCCACTGTTTCGGGGAAGAAAAACCCACTGCTGTCTCAGGAAGAATGTCTTATACAGTTTGTATAACCAATTTGGTAGCAGGTGAGGGAGAAAAATGAATCTGTATTTCTTGCAGGCTGGAATGTACCCTGCCTGCTGGGTAACAGAGAATCTTAAGTAATCCTTCTTTCCTAGCAATATGGGAAACAGAGAGGGGTTTTTTGTTTGGGGTTTTTGGGAGTTTTTTTGTGCAGTACAGTGCGTAACAGCTAATAAGATGGCCAGAATGTACAAATTTGCTTCCTCCTGAGAAAAACTAATAAAACAGTGGTTCAGCACTCACTTGAAAAGTGGAGCACAGATTCATTTGCTACTTACACAAGCAGTCTTGGAGATGCCATAACCACCAGGCTGTTACCTGTTAAAAATTACCTGTTGTCACACTCTCTACCTTTTCAGAAGACCTGTGAAAGGTGTTGATTTTCTCCCACAATGCAGGAAGGGAGCATCTTTGACATCTTAAATGTGCATGTCGAACAGGAACTCCAGCTGTGCTCAGGACAGCTGTGCACATTCATTAACCCAAGACAAGAAGACCTGTATTTTTGTTGGGCTCAAAGACAGATCTTTAAAAACTATGACACCTAATAATGCTGGTCAACATGAAAATCACCTTTCAGGTGTTTGACTGCTCCTGAGAAAGCCAAAGACTTCTTGTGGGCTTTCATGCCTACTTTCTTTGATATCAAATGAAGCATTTCTAGGCCTGAATCAATATCTACTGAAATCAGTATCTTCAATAGACATTGGGTCCTTTTTATGCCTGGCTAATAATCAGCAGAAAGTCTGAATTTATCTTATTCTCTTGCCCAATACTACCCTTCTGATACTCTACATATTAAAATCTATTGATTTTCCTTTATGTTTTTATTTGTATTTCCCGCATAAGCATGAACATTTACATTTCGGATATGCTGTAGCTGAAAAATTAAAGCAAGCAAGCAAATAAATACTCTTCACAGAAACTGCAACTAATAATTAATATTTCCAAACTTAGGGGTTCTTTTGGGTTTTGTTTTTTGGGGTTTTTCCATAGGATCTCAACATAATTGTGTCTGTTTCTCACAACTGAAGAATGCAAGGGAATATTGACAATTGGCACATACTAAAACTGTGATATTTTTCCACATATTTAAACCTAAAGAAGTTTCTTTAGTGTAAGATAAGTTCTTAGAGGTCCCAAGTACACTAAGAGTTCCTGAACACCTGGAATTTTAAATTGAATCTTCAATCAAAAGCCTGTCCTGAGTGTTAGCAGTATTATTTTGGAGACAAAATTAATCAGCTGTACTACATCTTTTCTGTCTTCTGAAGATGAAAAATTGTCCCAGTATCATGATTTTTTCAGAAACCAAGTCAGATTTGGGCTCAAAGCACTGCTCCTGTGTGGCTCTGTTAGCAGAGATTCAGACATGCAACAACACGGAGATTTAGCGAGAGAATGAATTATTTATTAATTTACAATAACATTTATATATCCTAGTTCCACAAACCCATTGGACAGTGTCCACACTTGCCCTGGGGTGATTGGCTAAAGCCCTAGACACCCACTTCACGCTATTTGTCTAACGTACTAAAACCAGAAATTAACAAAAACACCAGATGTGAAAGTTATTTACAAAACCTATCTTGCTGTTTTCATAACTTGCATGGTAAAGGAAAAATTCTCACAGAATTAAGGCAAGAAGCTGAGAAATTCTCCTCCTAGCAGCATTCCAGTATCCACACTTCTGGGAGCCTGTGCTGGGAAACAGAATTCTACATGGCCTGTCGCTTCTGGGCGTGACGGACAGAGCCATGCTTTGAGTTTAAAACCTACACGGTCACCTAAAATCTCACAAAAATCTTAAAGTAGATCTTGTAAGGGTCATAATAAAGTTTAGCTGGACTTCAGAAGGATTCAGCCTCTGGACAGGCATTACTGCAGGAGGCACAGAGAAGAGAAATATTTGCCCTCTGTCAACCATGTCACCGTGAGTCACAACCAGACAACATAAGTCACACCAGACAACGCATCCATCATTCCTCATGTTTCGCATTCTCATATTCTTTTGAGCAGCACAGGAGAAGGAAGCTTGGAGAAACAGTCTCTCTCCCCACGTATTTCCAACTACAGTTATCTTCTTCGGAAATAACTAGAAAAATTTAGATTAGGATCCTAAATATGAAGGACTGTTACAGTCTTGATAAGAACCTATCTGTCAATAGTGGCTGTAACAGGAATAAGAGGAGCCCACTTCCCATTTTCATCCTTTGGCTGACTGCCATGTGCCATGGGACACCACGAGGCAAGGACATGCACCAGACAAGCACCTGCAGGGAAGGCCCTACTCAGTGAGATCCTCTGCTTCCCTGCACACACCTATCAGGCAACAAATGGCCTTGTACCGTATCCACTGATATTCTGATTCATTCAGCTCAGGAGAGCTGCCTGAAAGAAGGTAAAGAAATAAAAAAGATATTTTTGACACAGCCATCCACTATCATTTGATATAAACTAAGAAACAATACATTTAGGGCTATTCACCCTCCAAGTCCAGTTCAGTGCCTTCTACTTTTGCTTCTCTATTGTTCTTCATGACATATTTCTCTATATGCAACACACCTTTTCCACTGAAGAGCCATTATTTTATTCTCAAGACCTTATTAAAAATACTCTCTGTATTGATTCCCTCATGAGGCTTGTCACCAGTTCCGGTGGTTTATAATGTGAATTAATGGTGTGTTTTGATTTATAAAATATTGCACAGAACTTCAAGTCAGGCTGATCGTCCTTTTTTTGTTGTTTTTTCCACCAATTTTATAAAAAATTTAGTATGTCTTTAAAAACAATATAAATGAAATCTTGCCTATATTCCTGCCACTTCTTATCACAGTTCAAATGATAATATGTTTTCTAGCCTAGCAGATAGTGCCAAAACCCTCACAAAATGTCTCTTGTGTCACATGGGGATAAGCTGCTTAATAACACATTTATGAAAAGAATTAATTGAAGGCAAGAACTCCACAAAAAAGGAGTAGAATTCATTTGTCCTGTTCTTGAGAGAAATAGGTCTCAAGTCCTCTGCTGATACAAATTCATTTGATTCCTACCAGCTGAGAATCTCCTGAGCTGGAAACTGAAACCATTCCCCAAGACTGAGAACACTTGTTCATCAACCTCTCTCTACAGAGCTGTCAGCTAGAAACACATGGAAAACACACCCTCCCCCCACCCAACTCTAGCTTGCTTCTGTTCCATTTCTGAACTTAAACCATGCAAAAGGTTCCCTTTGCAGGTCAGGTCTCAGCCATTTCTCCTCTCAGGCGAAGTTCAGCAAAGAAGCCCTTGGTTTCGCGTTTTTTCTCTGTTATTCCATTATTTTGTTTGGATTGGTGAAATTCAATTGCTACAAACTCTGTCAGGGCTTTTGGGATCCACATGTTCTGCTTACCACCCTTGTACAAGCCACAGAAATTTTCTCTGCTGGCTAGAAAATGCTTTGCCACTTGTGACACCAACTCTGAAGTGAGCCCACACAATTTCCATGGATACGCACTCTAGGAATTCATAATCCTGGCAGTCTTCTCTACACTTCTGCACAGTGCAGGAAGGAAAGCTCCACTGCTCTGCCATGCCAGTCTATTGGCTATCTTGATTTCCTACAGAGTAAAGCTTTTTTTCTTGAACTTCATAAGGTGGGTGGTATTCATTGTGTCTCATCTTTCTACTGATTTCTACATCCAGACTTCTGAGTTAAGTAAGAACTTAAAAGGAGAAGGTTATGTTAGCAAAATACAAAATCGTCTAATTAGACATATAATTCTGTCGTATTATCGTGTGAGCATGACATAAGGAGTAAGATACCACAGATAGTAAAACTGGGAATTAGAAGCAAAAGCAGGGTAACACTACCCTACTCACACATGTACTTTTCTTTGCACTGAGTTTTACACGGTTTCTTCTGGGGTACAATGCCTAAAAAGCTGCCTGTGTTCATTTAAATCCTCAATTAATTAATTAAATTTCATACTATTCCATTGCTTTTGTATCTCAGTTTCATGTTTCCTCTTCCTCATTTCTTTCCAAAGAGCATTATTGTTCCTTCCCTCTGTTGCTTCCCTTCTCTGCTTTCCCCCTTCTGTACTTTCCCATTTTCACTCAAGCCCCTCCATTTTCCCTCAAGCCCCTCCATTTTCCCTCCCTCAGGCTCTTCTCATTATCTTCCCTCATCACACTCTTTTATATGCTGTTTTCTCTTTTTTTGTGTGGGTGTTTATTTTTAACTCTTCCCAGAACTTTTTATTCCTGAAACACTTTCCCCTTGTCTCTCTGACCCATAGCGATCTGCACACACTGGCACCCCACCATTTTCTGCCTTGGCCCTGTGTTCATCTGCACCCTCAGTACCACACTCCATAGCACAGGCAGAGAGCAGGAACGACTAAGAGATGTGCTGGCAGGGGAGGATGTTGAAAGCCAGTGAATTCAGAAAAGGATAGAAGAGGTAAATCCTTCTGTCAATCTGCAACCACCTTGCACCCCTCTGCAGCTTACTTTCCCTCTCTTGTCATTCTTAACTCTTGAACAACCCACATTTTCTGCCTTGGGTTTCGCTCACAATGGTCAGTGCAAGGATTTCTCTCTTCATTTGCCCTGCAAATGTCCTTCCTGAAGAAGCAATACCTTTCCACAGCAGTCCTCTAGGCTCAGGATTTATTCCAGCTAGTCTTTATGGCTGTACCCTGCTGGCACATCCAGGGTCCAATCAACCAGTCAAGGGCATTGCTATATACTAGAACATACACTGATCCCCTTCATTCCTCATGATATTGGCCAAATGTTCAAGATATCACCAATTTTAGATTTAACTGTTGTGGTGGACTCTTATTCTTTTTTAGGTTCTGGCCTTTCTTGTGTGTCTACCTAACTCTAGACCTAAATTGAAGTATTTTTTGTGCCCATTTTCTGCCCTTTTCTCAGTCTTTTACTTCACCTTGGCTGTACCCTGACGAAAATTTATTTCTTGAGCTGCACCTCATGCTGAGGTTTGGCAATCCACTTACTGCCTCCCAGAGCCATCACTCAAGTCTGAAGGAAACCTTTGCAGAAAAATCTTTGCCCCCTCTGTTTTAGCTGCCATATGGTTGTACTTCTATTGCTGCTTTTGACATCACCAGATAGGAGACACTGACACCCAGGACTGCTGGCAGCCCCCTCACCTCTAACTCACCATACAGCAGCTCAATGAGCTCCCCCTGAATTCAATCCCTCTGTCCTTAGCCAATTTGACGCTGGACCAGCTTCCCCTGCCGCTGCACAGGGGGGCACCCCAGCATTTTGCACCATGATTTGTTTCCTCCAGTGGGTCTGTGTTTGCCGTAGCATCAGCAAACCAGGACCAGCGTTCTAGCAGGTGCTCCCAGCGTAGGGAACCTCCTCTGGACTGGCTTCTCACAGCTGCTGGCAGCAGGGAGAGAGTTAGCAGCAACACCATGACATTTTCCAGGCTCTCTTGACTCTTCTCCCAGAAGTCTCTCCTAGCAGCAGGCACACTTTCTGTCCCTCTGTTTTCCTCTGTTAATGAGCTCGGCTGATTAGCCCCCATGCTGCTTCAGTTTCTCCAAGCCACAGTAACACAAGCATTGCCTCCATGCACTTTCTCGAATCCTAAACAGTGATTGCTCTTTTCTCTGGCTTGACCTTTTTCCTGTCCTTGTTCAGCTGCCTTTTATCAATAAACCACCACAGGACCTGGCTGCTTTGATTTCAAAGTATGGTAGTAGTCTCTGTGCTTCCAATTAATTCATGTTTAGTGAAACGTTGTGCATCCAAAACCCCAACTGCAGATACCTTTTGTCATCTAAAATACAGAATGAGGGAGCAGAAAACTTTTTAGTGCTTTGTGCTTTGACTCTCTGGTGAGCCAGTGGGACCCAAAAATGGAATTTAAAGCTGTCTAAGGCAGATTGCAGACATGCCAGAGAAATTGAAGAGAGCACACTGGAGAGGAAGAAAACCCCTCCAGCAAANAAAAAAAAAAAAAAAAAATTGAAACCTTCAGATATACTTTGTGTAGTTTGAACACAGCTGCATGAGCACTGTCACCATGACTGCTGCTCATGACAGTCTCACTTCTATTCTTGGTATTCTTTGCCAAGCTGGCGAGAGACATTTGCTGAAGGCCACAAAAAAGCTCCGTCCCACATGACTAAAAGCCTATCACTGCTCTATGTGTCCCCAGGTGGTATTCACAGGTCTTAAGAAACAGAAAGAATGTTGAGCTTCTGGGACCTGATGAGGCATAATCTTGCTTTTCTACCAACATTATTTTTATGACTGAATCACTGTAGTTAGTAGTGCAGTGCAGATGTTATCCATTCTTTCAGTACTATGGCTGGGTTTTTCTCTTTTTCTAATCGGTTTCTTGTTTGTCTCTCGTAAATTTCATTGTCCATATTCCACATTCCACTTACCTAGTATGGCACAGAATATTATGCTGCCTGTTACTGATTTTGTGGCCTGTTTGGGTGTAACAGGAACAGGTAGGGGGTTCTTGGTGGGTCATTGCTGGGTGCAGAAACTCAGAAAGGTATAAAGAAATACTTTGGCCATAACATTGAAGCCCCACTGTCCATTCATGCCTGAGAAGCACAGAAGAAAAATTTCTGAGGTTGCTGGGAGCTCTCATTTGCTACGGCAGTGACAATAAACAAGACTGATACGACTGGTTAGAGAAAGGGGAGCAAGTTCAACAGTGACTCACATCACACATCTTGTGTTGTACAGAGCAAGATGAATGAAACCATCCATACAGACAAGGGGAACAAATCAAGAAAGCAATGCTATGTAAGAAAAGCCAGGATATCAGAACTAGAAAATGCCTCCCTGAACACAACTGTATTTTTGTCCTTATTCTTAATATGTCAAAGGTGCTCTAAAATGTTTTAAAACATGTGTATGTAACTTCTGAAACTAGTAGTGTGACTACATATATTAAAAAGCACAGGTAGATGTAAAAGCCCAACAATTCAGAGACAAGTCAACTGCTAGCACATTCTCTGCTTTATGGGGCTTTTTCTCCCCATGAACATTTAATTTCTGCTGGCTTTGGTTATTTATGATTTAAAATAATGACTTGGAAACTGAGAAATGGGACCCTGGTTCAGGACAGCCTTAAAAATGTGTTTCAGCAAGTTTCAAACTGTTCTTCTGTATTGACCTGAATGCCCTCAACAAATTATACAAAACCATATTCTGGGATGTTCTCTGGTATGCAGCATTTATCTGATGAATCAAACAATTCTTTGGTTCTTGTAGGGACAGCCGCGGGATTTCTGTATCATGACATTTTTTAATAATGTATAGGTTGTGGAAAAAAATTACAAACAGATACTGAGAAGAGAGACTCAGGACTGTATGAAGTCATGAGTAGGGGAACCTGGCATGGTCAGGATAATACAAAATTATAAATGCATTTATTTAATAGAAATAGATTTCTCCTTGGCACGCAGGACTGCCTTCCTACCTCCGTGACAAACATGCTGAATGCAATCCTTCTGGAGAAACTGTGAGACTTTTAATTTGCTGGAGCAGCAAAGAGACTGAAGGATGACAATTCAAACTGTAAGTGATGTGGCTATTGCAAAGGCTTGTTTATTCTGTTTAGCCCTGGGTCAGGGTGCTGCTGGAGGAGCTCAGAAAGCATTACATGTTAATTCAGGGGTCTGAATGACTGCAGGTTTGTGTCCAGAGCTTCAAATACAGACTGGAGATATGGCTTCAAACCAGGGAATAATCCCATTGCTTTTGCTTATTGGGAACAATCCCATTCTTTTTATCTCAGACTCACTGAGTCATGCAGCTGATTTTACAAAGTCCAAAATACAGACTCTGTTTTGATCCTTATCAATTCTGTGCTTAGGGCCAAATGTTTGCAGTTTGCCAGTTCATTGAGCTTGCTGGTATTTCCTTCTACTGCTCCAGCCCCCTGCCCCCATTTGAGGCTCCAGTGTTGAGGCTCCACAGCCTCCAACAGTGTGTCACATCCTATCAAATTGTGGCCCCTTTTATAAACCAGGCACTATTTATTTCACACATTTCAACCAGTGGTTCTGTTCCTTCGTTTTTCACTGGGTCCCATTCCAACAGTCTCTCAAGATCTGTTGTTTACTAAATTTGAAGTTCCACTGCTGACTTCCATGTTCCCTGTCTAAGAGAGAAAAAGAACCATTTTTCTACAGCATGCTCACTCAAGAGAAGAATATCAAATGCTGGGACTTACTGCAATTCAAACACAAATTCTAATCTTATGGCTGCCCCTCATGCCTTCCAGATGTCAGAGCTGTCCATTTTCTGTAACACTTAGTAGAGCTGCACAACCTTCACCTGACAGCTGGAATAAACTAGCTGTTTATTCTGAATGCAGTAAACATAGTTTGACAAAAGAGCCAGATTTACTATTGTATAGAAAAAATTGATGGAAAAAACCAAAGAAATCTTGAATTGCTTGAGGCTGACTCTTAAATCAGACCCTTCATAAAATACAGATGCTCAGGCTTAAAAGGATAAGGAAGCCAGCAATAAAAAACCCCAAACCAAAAAAACACACACAGAAACCCCCCAACCCACATTTTACAATTTTGCCCCATATGTTTTGATGGTACTTTTGGGTGAAAGATTTGTATGAAACTTAGCTGACATCAGGCCACAGAGAAGGGTTAGAAGGTGTCTAAAGGTACACTGCATTTCCTTCATTTCTTTTTATTTTCACACCTCGTGCTTCTATGGACTATTTTTCTTATGTTTATGTGGCAGATACAGGAACACCACTCCCAATACTAACAAGAAAGCACATGTTAAATCTCCACATATTATTTTTGAGCATTATTTCTGACTTCTCCCCAGAGTATAACTCTGGAGTGTGCCAGGGGCTCTTGTATTTGGATTTCTTTAATCCATCAGTGTCTATACACAATCATTCAAGTATGATTGCTGTTAAATTATCTTAAAATCTTAAATTCATCTAGAGAAATATATTTCAGACACTCTAGTTGGCTGTCTGGGATGAACTCCACATCTAGACATGCTGCCTCTATTAGATGTAGGCATCAATCTGAACTTGCCCTATACTCATTAAAAACTTAAATGTCAAAGCAAGAATTTGTTTTTCCTCCTAGCTATCAGTTCCAGATTTAGACTAGTCTAGGTAATCTTTCAAACCACATCCTCCAAATGGGGGTGCTCCTTTTTCTTCATTTCTTTTTGTTCAGATCCAATCAAGAACTCAATTGGAGACATCACATAAGCATCTGTCTTAATCGCTTTTCCCAGATTCTCCTCATCTGACCTTTGTTACTGTCTGAATCATATTCTATGGCACTGAAGTGTAACTTCCTTCCTTGTCACTGGATATTTTGCATTGCATTAAAATTAATAGTCCCACAAACATCTCCTCCAGCTCTATTTGCTTCAGTTCACATGCATCACCCTGTCACAGTGCGGCTAAAATCTTTGCAGCTACTATTCTGACCCTTTGGCTTCGCTCTTTGTGTGCCCCATTATTTCGTGGCTCAGCTGCCTTTTGTCACTGGGCTACTAACACATTTCTGCAGTCAGTGAGCATGCAACCTCATTACTGTGATCGTGGGTAGCTGAAAAATTCTTTTAAATATCCACTTAAAAGAATAAAGGAGTGTATAAAAATTGTCCTATGAATAAGATCATGTATGTGCACTTACATCAACTTCCAAGAAATGGGCTCACGTGAGCCTCATGAAGTTCAACAAAGCCAAGCACAAGGTGCTGCACCTGGGTTGGGGCATCCCCCAGTATCAGTGCAAGGTGAGGGAGGAAAGGACTGAGAGCAGCTCTGAGGGATAAGGACTCGGGAGTGCTGATAGGTGAGGGGCTGGACATGACCCGGCAGTGTGCACTTGCAGCCCAGAAAGCCAAATGTGTCCTGCAACAAAACTAGCATGGGCAGTATGTCAAGGGAGGGGATTGTGCCCCTCTGCTCTGCTCTGGTGAGATCCTACCTGGACTACTGTGTCCAGTTCTGGGGTCCCCAGCACAGGAAAGACACGGATCTGTTGGAGCGAGTCCAGAGGAGGGCCATAAAGCTGATCAGAGGGATGGAACACCTCTCCCGTGAAGACAGGCTGAGAAAGTTGGGTTGTTCAGCCTGGAAAAGAGAAGGCTCCAGCAAGATACTATTGCAGCCTTACATTACCTAAAGGGGCTGTACCAGAAAGATGGGAACAGAGCTTTTAGCAGGGCCTGTTGCCCTATATTTCTTTTATAAGTAAGACATTTTTTTATGATGAGGGCAGTAAAACATGGGCACAAGTTGCCCAAAGAAGGGGTCGATGCCCCAGCCCTGGAGACAGGCTGGACAGAGCTCTGAGCAACCTGATCTAGTTGTAGGTGTCCCTGCTCATTGCAAGGCGGGTGACTAGATGGCCTTTAAAAGTCCCTTTCAACCTAAACTCTTTATGATTCTATGTCTGTGTTTATTGCCTTTATCCCATTCCCCTGTGGACATAAGCCCACCTCTGCTGAAGTGAGAACCATGACATGGACCAAAGCCTGACCTTCACTTCAGTTTGCATTGCTACAAGTGGTGTTCCAAAATCACTGATCAGCCAAGAATGGCATGAGTCTGAGTTGCAAAATGCTGATTTGCTTATTTCAGTGTGTGGATGCCATCAGTTCCCCAAACACTCAAGTTTCAAGTCCAGAACAGCATCAACGCAGGCTTAACATTTTGCATTTTCATTAAAACATTGCCTTCTGCTGCCTTTCTAAGGGATGCAGTCCGTGTGTGCTCCGTGAGGGGAAGCAGCTGTCAGGCAGCACCACCAAACAGCTTGCTCTGCCTGTGAAAATGTAGAGAGGATCATCAGGTTGAAAAATTCCTCACGTTCTTTAAACAGCTCTTCCAAGTAAAGTGAAGTGAGGAGGAAGAGCCCTGCCTCACCGAAGGCAGGCTGTGCCTCTGCGTGGCTGTGCCTCTGCGTGGCTGTGCCGTAGTGCAGTGAGGGGAAGCGGGACGTTGAATGCAAAACATTAATGGCCTTGGGTTCTGCTGAAAATGACTGACTGCTTTGACTAGTGGGATCCCTGCCAGGTTCCCACCTGACAGCTTCTGTGGGGCTCCCAGCTGCCAGGCTTGCACCGATTTTATCAAGACACTGAACGCGGCAGCTGAAGAGCAATGGCTTCTTCTGCCTCCCCCAGCTTTAGGCAGTTCAGCACCCAGTCTTAGCTGGTTGAGACCAAATGGTGGTGTAGACGGGTGCTCTCATGAGCACAGAAATGTGAAAGCTGCAGCATCTGGAAAGTATTTGTCAAAACATTTTCTTCTATATACCTGTTACTCTCCAGACATTACTCGCTTCCACTGCAAACTTCCTTTGTTATACATTATGTAACTAATTGTCTCTTCCAAACATATGTTCATCTCACTAAGTATTGTAGAGTCCCTGAATTGAGAGTCATTTCTGCTGAGGCAGCAGTAAAAAGCCTGTCTATCCCAATGTGGCCTGACAAACAGAAGCCCCAGACACAACTGCCTGCAATTCTAGCTGTCCTTTCACCTAGGACTGCATTGATACAACAACTTCTTCCTGATATACGCTTTATATAGGTATTTCTGCAACACAAGGAAACTTTATCTTGTTACCAGTCTTCCCACAATGTCATTTGTTCAGGCCTGAAAAGCAAGGATGAGAAAAGATGGGTGAATTCTTCCTCTAGAAATTATTTAGCATGTACCCTTAAGCTTCCCACATGTGCTTTTGTAGTGCAGGGCATCCACAAATAGTGGAAATAAGGGGAAAGATACTGAGAAATCTTCAAAAGACTTAGGGAAGTCTGGAAGATACTGAAATACTGTGGGGTTTGTTAATTTCATAGACCTATTTCACATTATTTAACATGTGCCAGCTTTTTCTAAAGCCTCTAGATACCACTGGAATCTCTTGCTACAGGTGCTATGCAGCACAACTCCCTTTGCCATTTTCTCACCAATACCTTCAGCTAGCAGGTCTTATCTGCTCTGCAGTCCTTGCTTTTCGTTACTACTGATGCATTTTAGATTGTAGTCTACTGCCAGTAAATGAGGTCTATTGCTCTCAGGAGTTTCTACTTGTTTCATGTGATCAGTTTTGATTGCAGTGTTCTCCATGTTGGAAATAAAGCTCTCAGTAAAATATTCAGGCAGCATTTCTGAATAGGCACAAGCTGCGCTTGCACTGGCTACCAAGAATTTCAGAGAGCAAATTAGAGTAGCCAACAAACCTGTCACCATGTCTTGGCAATGCAGCCAGTTGCGTAGGGTGGCAGACATCTGGGCACAAAGGGTGGCATCCATCCTGCCACCACAGCCGGAAAAGTAGGGCTTGGTGAGGTGAAGGCTACTGCTGAATGAACTGGGGAGAAAAGCCAGCTATATTTCGGAAGGTGTAGTAGTGTCTACTACCACAGAAAGGGAGCCTTGCTCTCACACAAGCTGTGTAATAGTACGTAATGGCAGCTACAGTTAAATTCATCTGGTTCAAGATGTTACAAACACAGTTTTACACCCTGTTCCTCCACTGACAGGCATTTCCTGCCAGCTGCAGGGGCAGAGGGATGGTGTACACCTGGTCCTCCGTGTTCCCATAGCCACCAGTAACAGTGGAGTCATTGCTGCATGAGCTGATCTCTTTCCCAATCTTGGGGCAGGGGAATAAACTTTGCAGCAATCCAGACTGCAAGTTCCCCTGCATGCTGGCAGCTGGCAAGCTTCCTTTAGACCTGGATTGAATTAAGCGGAGAGCATAAATCCACAAAATTAATGTGGTGACATTTCGTTCCCTATGGAAATCTGCATTTACCAAAATAGCCATTACCTTTACCAGTCCAACAGCTTTAGTATTTCCTGCTGTATTGTGGTATCAGTGATGAAACTGAGTCCATCTGCAGTCCAGCTGAAGTGTCAGCATCTTATTGGCTTTGGAATTACAGACTTTCAATCCAACAGCAACATAATGACTAATATCAACCCCTCCTGCTCAACCCTTGAATAATCACTTCCGTGGATGTGATTTTTCCATGGGTTCAGTGTCATTAAAAGGTCACATCTGGACAGGATGTAAAAAATCATAACTCCATTGACTCACTCAGTTGTCCCCCATTCTGTATTTACTGAAGCATTTCTGCCTGCATGGTAGATTGCACTTGTCCTTATTAAATTGCTGGGGGTTTTTTTCCAGACACCACTTTTTCAATTTTTCAGGTTAATTTTGGAGTCTGAGCCTGTCTCACAGTCTCTAGCAACTTGTTTTATAGGCCAACTTAATATCCCTATTCTCCCCTCTACCATCAGAGTAACCAGCAAAACATGTAACAGAAACAACACTGAGGTTATCTCAGACTTCATGAAAGTTTTCCAAGACACTCTTCCTTTTGACAGCAAACCATCAACAGTTTCTTTTTTTTTTCAGAAAGGCTGTCCACCCAGTTTCCCTAGTTCATGAAGTATACTGGTTTAAAATATTTTATTCCTGACTAATCTACCTTGACAGTTACTCAGTCTCTCCTTAGAGGCTTACAGTTTCATTTTTTGCTTGCTCTGTTCCAGAGTTTTTTCCAAGAATTTAATTAAGCTAACTGTTTAGGTTTCTTGATTCTTCAATCTCTTTGCCCTTTTTTTTCAAGACAGGCCCTACATATATCTTTTTCCAGTCTTCTGGTGCCTCACTCAATCTCCAGGAGCTCTCTCTGATAATGGACTCATCCAGGCATTGCAGTCTATTTGCTAAGCTAACAGAGACAAGGTCCATTAGATTTAGCTCACATAAAAATATTTTTCTCAGCTAGCTATACCCAGGAGTTTCCCTTCCTTAGGTAAAGGGTGCTATCAAGATATCATGTTGCTAACTCTGCTAGCTACAAGCTTGACAGCTTTGGCCGGACAGCATCTTGCCTCTCCCAAATGATGGTTAGGAGAGACATTCTTAGAGGACAAAACAAGGCGATTCAGTTTAGATTAATAACCACAGCCATGTGTGATGCGCTTCTGTCCACCCTGAAGAGGACAGACAACTTGGCAGGGGGAGAGGGAGGAAGCTTTTCTCTACACTGAAAATGTAACTAGGAAAAAGGGCACCAGAGCTACTTGCACATAGGAGTAGAATACAGCAAGTAGTCACACCGCCAGGAGGAAAAGAGACAGGCAAAACATTAAAAAATTAATCTTAAAGCTTTTTAAATAAATTAACATCTCAAAAACCAAAGGAAAAAAATTGCAAGGTTTGAATCCTGAAATGGATTTTACTCTGCAATTATTTTGTCTACAGTTTAAGGAAAAAAGAAAACAAAAGAGAAGTTGTCATTTGACAGAGACTGCAAATAATTTCAATCTCAATTTTTTCATGTTAGTTGAAGAGCTGAAAAAATCAATTGTTTGCAAAGCTCCTGTCCTGGAGCCTTTGAAAATTACCCTCTAGAGACAACAATTATGGGAGTTATGGTGCAGAACAACATCATGGAGGTTTAAATCAGAACTGAGTTTTAGGTCATTTGGGAAGACGCCATCAGAGCTTGTTTTTGAATGGGCCTAAAAGCACTTTCTGAAGCAGTAACGAATACAGGTTGGCCTTCCCTGCGCCTCTTCACCTGGCACCATTAAGTATAATTACCTCTAGCTCTCTTCATGCTGACAGCATCAAATGACAGGTAGTTTTCCTGTTGTAGGTGACATCTCTAAGATGTGTTGTTGTGTGACTGTGCTGCCAGGACAGAAAAGTAACTTTTACCTTCATTCACCATATTTGCATTCATGGACACCAGGATGTGATAGGAAATCCATAGGGAATTAAATTCTTCCTTGGAGTTGAAGTTCTCTGGTTCTTGGAACAGTTCTGAGTTTATCCAGTGGAGCTCAGCAAATGCGTTGTTGCTTTCTTCAGACCTTGACTAATAAGAATAGATTACTCAAGTGATGAGTGAAAAGGTTAAATCTTTTTTTTTCCCAGTGATCAGTGGATTAACTCATCTCTGAATACCATTCCTGTTCATGTAGTTCACCCAGTTTATTAGCATCACAAAATCATGGAGACCAGCTTGTAAGCTTCACTCGGGTTCAGTCTGGTAAAGAATTCAAGTCTGGTAAAGAATTCAAGCCTGGTCCCTGGAGCATCTCCTTCAGGTGTTGGCCATTCAATGCCTTCAGTTGCCTCAGCTGCAATCAGTCCACGCACTTTGCGGAAACCACACCTTGACCATCTGTGGAGCTGGTCTGCACAACAGCTGTCTTAACCATTTATTTTTCATCCCAACTGCAGAATGGAAAAAATAATCACTGCATGTGTGCATGTGCACACATAAACTCAGAACCAAACCTTCCTGGAGTTTTAAGTGAAATCAAAGTTGTAAGTTTTGTGTTGTATTCTTTCTCACATGCATTTTATTCAAAGCAGTGTAGAAGGCCAGGGATGGGACAGGAATTCTGTTCACAATATTACAAAAGAGAGGAACCCCCTACTCAGCTAATGACAAGATCACCTCTTTGGGCTGTGAAGTTTATGTCCTTTGTCACATGCTTTGACAGCACCCAAGGGCTCCCAGACCCTAGAGAGGTGTCTGATCTCTGTCTTCAGCATCATCTAACATGGCTTTTCCAATCTCTGGTTTTGGGGTTCTTTTTTTTGTAAACAGATCTTAACCAGTCACAGAAGTAGCCTTGAAGGCTAGAATCAGTCACAGAGGTTGATCTCATTAGGGTGTCTTTATACTCAGTGGACTTCCTCTGTAGGGAACAGATACCTTGTTTTGATTTGAGTTCAGTATTAAAAGCAAGAGGTGCTGCCAAGATGATTCCCACAAGGTCTGTGCTTTTGAAATCAATCCCCTTTGACCTAGAGATGTGCCGATTTTGGTACTTCACAAAGTCTGATTCACCCTGACTGCTTTCCCTCAGCTTTTCTTAGAGGTACACTGAATATCCCTTTTATTAATACAAGGAAAAACTCATTGGGATTTTGGATGCTTTAATGTTTCTTGTAAATCACATAAAAGGAAGCAAACATTAAAATGTGTCAGTAGCTGATATATTTCATACAGACAGTGGAAAAAAATGACCTGAATCTTGCTGCTTGTAGTATTGCTTCTACTGTCCTCAGTAATAAAGAATGAAAAGCTATTAGTTCACTTGTGGGTGCCCAGCACCTTCCCTTTGCAGGCACCCTGAGTATCCAGGAACATCTCTTTTAAAGCTGCTTTTGAGGGATGGATTCTTAATGCAAAGATCCTTCTGGGTTTTGCTTCTATCAATTTTACATAAGGCATTTTTGTTAGCCAGAATTAGATAGCAGTACTTATTTATGAGTAACCCATGAAGGAATGCATGAGTCAATATGAGACGCTTTCCCAGTCCCTGGTGCTGGCTATTCACAAATCAAGAATGGCATCTATGCAGAACAATCACCAACACAGATATTTCTGTGGTATGCTTGGATTAACCTATAATGAATTATCTTCCCAGATGTATGAGTTGCTTTCCCCTGAAGCATGTTTTTCCCATCCTTCCCCTATAGGGAATAAGTAATGATTATGGTGGAGTTCTTAGCTGTGCACTTTGCATGGCCTCAGTCTTCTACTCTTTTATTAAAGGGTTCTAATTATTGTTACCCAAAAAACAAACAACTGGTAGAGGTTGTGATGGGAGAAAGGCAAAGCAGTAGCGGTAAAATTCTTGCCACTCAAGTTTTTTTAGCTCAGCCAGCCCTGCCAGATGCGAGGCACAGGCTCTTCAGCAGTCCTTCTATATGGTACCATTCATTCAATTCTAGAAATTGGCACAATGGATTAAGACCCCCCAAAATAGTGAATTACAGCACAGTGTAATTCACTGCTGGATTCTGGTCACATCTGCAGGTGTACCAAGAAAGCATTCATAGTGAAATCAAAAACTCTGAAATATGGGAGATTGGGCATGAACATCCTTGCAAATTTTAGCCACACTGTCTAAGAACTTGTCCAAATTACATTGTCTTTCTCTGGCACCAAGAAGTTGGGAAAGTCTGGGTAGTATTTTCACTCTGTCCCCTGCAGTGCCCAAAGCCACCAAGACAAACCACTTGTAGGAGGAACACATCATCTCTTACAGAGTAATTTCAGTATGCTGCAACCCTCTCAGAATCTCCAAAAGAAAATTTGTTTCTAGTGTGTTTGCTGAAGCACAGTGACACTCCATTCAGCCATTGGGCTGTTCATCTCATGTACAAGTGGCATATAGCCCACAGCAATGCAGATTCTAAAGTACAAGTGTTTGTATCTGACTTAGGTTAAATTTTTCACAGTATAATGCAGAAGGAGAATGCTGACTTGTAATTTTCCAGAAGCTTTCCACAACCAGTAAAATATCAGGTGAAATTAGAAAGCAGAGCAAACACGTTCAGAATACATGTATGGGCCCTGGAATGCATCCAGAGTAAATCAGTGTATGTAGGCAGTTAAAACACGACAATGATTTGTTTCAAATTGACATTTAAATTACAAAGCAGTTATTGAAATTATTAGCAAGTCTAGTTTTTAAAGCACATTTTGTTAACTCGTGGATATAACCATTAAAACAATGGGGACAAGCTTAATTGAATTTACCAGGATCACTACCAAAAGTCATGTCCAGAAAAATCTGACTATCCCTAATTAGTAAGATAGAGCTCATTAATATGGCTACTTTGTATGGGTAACTATGTGAGGTGTACTACACACATGCATCTCCCAATCGGATACTTCAGTTTTCACTCAGCATTCCTGTAAGAATGTCTGCTTTAGAAATTTGCAGGTTTGGTTTAGTATTTCTGCAGTGTGCATTCTGAACACACTTTGTCATTTGGAATACATGGAATTTGCAGTGATCCCCTGCATCAATAGAAATTCGTACACAGTCAAGAGCAAGCACTGATAGTTCAAGAGATTCAATGTTTCTACTCATGGCAGTAAGTCCTGGCCTCATGGGAGAGGACTGAAGAGTCTAAGAATTAAGATCTTTAAAATTTCAAGCAACAAAATTAAGCTCAGGCCTGTTTGTCTTTTGGGGGAAGGGGTGAGGCGGTGTTCACCCTGCATACTGAAAAGGGCTTAACTCAGGCTCAGAACTTTATACAAACAAAACTGGAGCCCCTTCTGTCAGTATAACAAGTAAAAAGCCTAGCTATTCTGTGTACAGAAGAATTACTAGGCAAATTTTTGAATGCTCTAGTTATTTTGTTTGCTTGGCAATATTATGCACTCTAGTCTCCTTGTGGAATTGAATTTCAGCTTTTCCTTTCTCATTCTGCAACAGTCCACTTGATTTTTCAGATGTGCTCCCTTTCCAGAATGTGATGCAAGTCCAATAGATACACAAGCCAACACTAGACATCTGATTCCAGGAAATAATTAGATTTGTTTTTAACAGACCATGTATCCTCTTAAATAATATAAGACCAAACCTCCTAATAGTCTAGGCAAGAATATAATAAAATCCTAAATAACTTGGTTTGGGAGGGAGCTCTGAAGGTATTTCTAATAGAAAATCAACTCTGTGATTGCAGCAGGTTGCTCAGAACCTTCTCCTGTAAATTGCTGAGTATCCCCAAGGATGGAGATGCTATTAATACCATTCATGTGGCTCCTGTATCACACTGTTAATGTGGAGTGATGCTCAGAATGGAAACAATCCTCACTTCACAAACCATATAGTCACATTTACAATCAAAAAACAGCTGGAAGAATACTAACTTTCTAGTTGAAGCAGATTTCCTGGATTTTTAGGACAAGAGGGACAGCTGTGATCACATAGTCTGAATTCCTGAGTAACATAAGCTGGAAAGTTGTCTTCAGACAGGCTGAAGTAGTGGTCAGGCACTCACATATTCCACTGCTGTGAGACTGAGATCACTCATGCAGAAAGCTTTATGGTGTCAATCACAAAGGACAGTTTTAGCTCCCATGTTCCACCTGCACAATCTTCTTCTCATTTGTGGAGACGCCTTCATTTGTCTCTATCAGGCAAGGGAGCTTCAAGGGTTCTCTACCCTGGCAATTACTTCAGGTTAAATTTTTGCCCCTGCGCATTGGCTCTGAAGTTGTTATTCAAACTCAGTTTCAGCAAAAGGATTGTGTACAGGGTTAAAGGCTGTGAGATTGGCCCCTTTGTACTGCAACTGTAATTCAGGAAGCAGAAACAGGCTGCGTCTGCATTTTAATGAGCTAACAGACAGGAATTTCCAGATCTCAGCAGGTGCTGCTCTCAGGAAGATTTTCAGAGAAGATCTAATCCTTTCTAGTTGCTGGGTAGCTGAGGTAAGGAGGCTGTTAATATCTTATTTTATCTCCTGCTGTGTTGAAAGATGTAGCTTTCTTCTCAAACAACATTTTTGTCTCCATATGGGCTGAAACACATCTGCCATGGATCATGTAGAGATGAGGCACCTTCTCCCTCTTCCAGAGTGCTGGTTTGCTGTTGGGATACACAAGAGGCATGAGCTGCTGCTCCATGACTGTACAGCTGTGCTGCCCTCTTTTGACTCAAGGCATCATCAGTTTTGTGCCTGCCTTGAGGATGTGTGCCAGGTGCTCTTCTGCTCAGGTTCACCTCCTGCCAGACCTGCAGCACTCCTTTGCAAAAGCACTTGTCTGCAAAGAAATAAAGATCAGCTCTTGCCTCCTATGCATGTTGGGTCATTTGCCGTCTTCTGTCCTTGGCTTTATTTGTAGGCTTCCAGAGAGGCATTTGGGGTCCTAGTTAGGAATGGCTCTGGATTTTCAGTGTAATCCAAATTTAAATTTCAACGAGTCTGGAGTGTTTAGCTCCCTTGCATTCCTCTGTTTTCTGTTTTCTGGTTGATGACTCTTGCTGCAGAGGCAGAAATTCTAAACTTCATCTGGTGCATATTTCTCTTTAACACAGAATCATAGAGTCGTAGAAAAGTCTGAGATGGAAGGGAACTTTAAAGGTCATCTAGTCCAACCCCCCTACAACAAAAAGGCACATTTTCCTCTAGGTCAGGTTGCTCAGAGCCTGGTCCAACATCACCTTGAATGTTTCCAGGGATGGGGCATCCATACCTCTTTGAGTTATCCATGCCAGCATTTCACCACACTCATTATAAAAAAACATCTTCCTTATATCTACTATAAATCTACCCTCTTTTAGTTTAAAATCATTACCCATTGTCCTCTTGCAATAGGTCCTGCTAAAAAGCTTGACCCCATGTTTTTTATAGGCCCCCCTTTAGCTACTGAAATGCTGCAACAAGGTCTCCCCAGAGCCTTCTCTTCTCCAGGCTGAACAAGCCTAACTCTCTCAGCCTGTCTTCACAGGGTAGGTGCTCCAGCACTCCAGTAGATTCATACAATAGTTCAGGAGGGAAGGGACATTTGAAACAAAGGCTTTATTTCAGTGCTACACTTGGTACTGGTCCTTTCCTCACAAAGTTTATATTTTCACACCACTCATGATGCTCTAACGCCAGTTTGGGCTTTCCCTTGCCCTGCCAGGAACAATCTGAGTTAGGACAGCCCGCTGCAGACCCAATGCCCATTTGCTGCAGTCCTGTGCTTCTGGGCTGCTTGAAGAATGCAACCGCTTAGCAGTATCCAGTGCAGTGTTCATATCTTCTCCTGGTTTGGAATGATCTATCTGACGTATTGCCATTGTTTCCTAATGGCACATCTTCCTAAAATAGGTTTCTAGTTCAAATCTAATGAGCACTTGCTCTTCTATTCTGTGAAAGTCCTTTTTTTCTTTTTTTTTTTTACAGATGGAATTTTGCAGCTTCTGTGAGGTCAATCACAGTTACAATGCTACATGTTTCCAGCCCATTACACTAATTAAGGTTTTGCAATATGGCACAAAATAACTTTGGAGGAGGACAAAGAGACTCCCACTTGAAGAAGATCACAAGATATTTATTTTCTTTCCATCTGTGAATGGCACGGGGGTGGAGACATGTATTTTAATGTGCTGGTTAAATTGAGGGTATCCAGGGACAAAACACAATTGACTGACATTCCACTCTTCTTGCCTTACATCAGAAGCAGAAGAAAGGTCTGGAAAAAAGTGGAAGAAAGAAGTTTGGCCAGGTCCTTCTTCTTCAGGACTCTGCTCCAGTTTACGCAGTGGCTGATGCAGGAACAATTACTGCCTGCCCTCCTGCATGCTAGGCAGTCTCATGTCCCGCTGAAGGATGACATCCTTAAAGAACAACTTAAGTGTATTGTACAAAGAAACTTCTTGAACAAGGTACAGAAAGTGTTTGCAGTCACCTTTGCCTATAGAAGAGGAAAACAAACCCCCATGTTACTGGAAGGTGAGACTTTTTGTGAGCAGATTTTGCATGCCTCTCCAAAAACTGTATCAAAGTGCCTTGTAGAAAGTTTCTGACTACAGGGAAGAAAGATTAGTAATGTTTCTCTCCTGGATAAACATTTAATTAGCGACATGCCAGCACTAGATAAATGTTAAAATTTATGAATAAAATATTAGGTAATAAAAACTAATTTAAAAAATATGTTAAAAAATGTTATTTTCTTAATATGTTATAGCTCATTTTGGAAGTCTATGATTCACCTGCCTGGACTACATTTTCCCAAGTATCATTAGTATTACAGACAACAACAAAGCTGTGGCATTCAGTATTCGTGGAGCTGCACAGGCAGAAGTTCTGCAGAACATTTCCACACCCCAGGCCTGCAAAACTGGTTGGGAATCTCAGGAAAGTGAACTTGAACATAAAATTCAGGCTGTTGGCCTTCTGAAAAGCACAGTATGTTTGCTGAGTTTGCTGTAGACCCCCCCCCCTAGTACACAGAAGCTACAAGTAAAAGCTCAATTATTTAAACTATTTTATCATCTCGGAGGAAGTTTGCTTTGGACAAGGGATTAAAGGGTTGTTGTTTGCATAAGGAACTTTTCTATCAAGGGTTTATGAGCCATAAAATATTTTGGTTTGTTAATCATCACTGCTAGCTTAATGGTCAAACTTACCTTCCACTCTGACAACTACATTTACTGTTTTACTGCAAAGCTCTTCTCACTGTTAAACATAACTCTGACTGGAGACCACATTACAAGCCTTGTTTCTGCAATTTTTTTCAAATCCCTGCCTAATTTTCATCATCCTCTTCAGCCTGTGAATTTTCCCTATATTTGTCTGAATCAGGACAAAATCAAAACTTAGCGCTGTAGAGAATCTACTGACAAGTCTTTTGGAATACTACGGGATGCACAGGTAAGACTTAGGCTGTGCTGCTGCCATCCTCATTTCAGATATGTGATATTCAGTCCGTCCTAGAATGCATTTAGGAATAAGGATGGAGCTGAAGACTTTTGGGAGGTCTTAGGACAGGACTCACACAGCCAAATCATCCCGGATATGGGAGCTTGGAGCAGTTCCATGTACTGCGTATCTCAAAAAAACTTCCTAATCTTCAGAGCAACGAAGTGTGTCATTAATTACAGATGAGCTTGGAACATTATAAAACACAATAAGCAAGATTTTCAAAATTGGATATTTCTTTCTAGGCCTCTGAGCATAGATTTGATGTTTATAAAAGTGGTTTCACTTTCAAATGTACCTAAAATCCTGTGGAGCTGATGAAAATTACTCAGTTTCAGAAAAGACAGTTAGTATTTTTAATACAATTGGCCTGGAATACTTTTTCTCCCAAGTAAGCTTCAAATTCCCTCATTTTTGTTGGGTCAATAGAAACATCAAAATTTTCATCCTGAGGGAAATTCAGATATTAAGGTGATGCCTTGGGGTGGCCACCTAAAAACAGAGGCTAGACAAAAATAAGAGAATAAAAGTAGGTATTTATTTGAAGGGCCTTCAAAGGCACACCCTGGGCAGTCAAAAGGCTACACCCAAGATGGACCCTGGGTCATGGGTTCTTCACACTTTTATAAGTTTGGTCCATTTGCATGTCAGGGGTAATTCTCCAATTATAACCTCAGTTCATGATGTAATTACCCCAAGTTTGGCCCTCCTCTTCAGAGGCTTTTAGTTTACACATTTTGGGGCCTGGTATCCTTGGAGAGCAAACCTAGAGAGGTTTGTTCTGTCTAACCAGCATGAGAGCAATAGTTAACAGGCCACCTGAAACTTCAGAGTTACACACTAAGCAGTACAGGATTTGAAAAACATAGAAGTTAAAACCTAAGGGATCAAAGGTAGTTGCTTTTAATAGGGAAGCATTACACTGAATTCAACAGCATTTATTTTTCTCTGAGCATGCTATTTCTATATAGTTTTCTTTGTGAAAACACCAAAAACAGATTATTTCAAGCCTGTGTCAGCTATATGTGCATTTTAAACTATAGCAAACTTCATGCAGATTTTAATCCAGACATCTTAGTCTCCCATTCTTCCTAAAGTTTAGAGTCATCTTTAAACTAGATCACCAGTGAGGTTGTACTATGGATGGTCAAATAATTTGTATAAAATATTTGGTCTTGGTGGAATAGCCCAGTCAAACAGAAAAAGCACTAAGGGACTTGGAGAACATGGAAGTTTTGGGTCTATAATTTTAGTGAATCACCGCAGGATCTCATACAAACACACAGAAATATTCACTTCACCATGTGTATGGATTTGGGATGGTCTGCCAAAAAAAACCTTTTTTTTTTTTAATTCACACATAAAATGTAAACTTAATCAGCAACAACTAAATTTTTGGTAAAAAAAAAGTCTCTGTTTAAAAAATCACTTTCCCTGAAATAAAATAGTTGGACAAGTCCTGAATATCACTCTTCTTTAATGCAAGAAAAAAGGTGAAATTGTACATGCTTATGAAGCAGAACAGCCAGAGCAAATGCTGCATAACCAAGTGAGTGTTTGGAAGCATATAACTTATCTTACTGAAAGAGAGGTGAGACCTTGGTATAAATTTATTTTTCACATAGTTCAAACAAATCCAGCATGCTCCTTATCCAAACTTTAGGAAAACTTGTATGAATTTCTGAAATTTGATATTGAAGGTGAGATGACCTAATTACTCTTTCATAATAACAAAAGGTTTTTACAAATGCAAGATGACATTAACCTGTCTTTATTATTAGACCCTGTCAACTCAAAGCTGAGTGCACTGGTAGTTACAAAGAACAAAGGACTCTTTGCTGGTTGTTACTTTATGATGTGGCTTTTTGAGAAGGAAGGTTTTTGGGTGACACTTCTTGAACTGCACTGCAATTAGAAACAGCTTTTAAGCTTTATATATAGCTTTTCAATAACTGACTCAGTTTTGTGTATGAAATCTGACTATTGGGCTGTCTGCTCCTGTAGTGGACAAGAGATAATCAACATAAAACTAAAATGTTTGGCAGAATGACGGCATGTCAAGAAACACCAGAGTCAGAAAGTGGCCAAGAAATACTAGAGCAAAATGCCACCCAAATTTAGCCAAAGATATTATAAATCCTGATGTGTGCTAACGCCTTTCAGTCAGATCCCCGTTCACTGGATCCTTCTCTTTCTTTGCGAAAGAAATAACATCTGCACAGAACTGAAAAGAGAAGGCACTAAGGTAAGATTAGATAAACAGGTAATTGTGCAAGCTGTGTCACCCCTGGTGAAGGAATGACTCTTTTCTCCTAGTCATGGAATAAACACGTAACTAGCAAAAACAAATCTTCAGAGGAAAACAAAACCTGAGACAGAAGATGATCTGTACATGTGTCTGGCAGGGAGCTGATGGAGGCAACAGAGCCTGGCTGAGCTGTAAGGCAGCAGCTACCTGCTGCGGGAACAAGAGCTGCTTACTCCTTAGGACTCTGAGTCAGAGCATTTATTCTCTAGCCTTAAGTATACATGTGTGTCTCCACAGGGGAGTTCCTGTGAACTGGCTGCATACAAGAAAAATAATGTTTGTTTGGTTTTTTGCCTTGAGACTTGAATGAAGACACATGTTCATAATACAACATTTTATTTACCTTGCTGAGCACAAGCAACATCTACCAAAAACATACATAACCTCACACAAACAGAGAATATGGACAGCAAGGGACCTTCTGAGACTACAGAGATAAATTCTAACCTTCCTTTCAAGAGAATAGCTTTGACTCAACTTAGCAACCACATTTTTTTGTTCACTTCATGGAAGGAATTAACTAAAAAGCCATGTGCAAAAATACAACACAGACATCTGGGGGACACAAAAAAGACCTGGTCCTTTTGAATGTGGTACACAGGGAAAGCCATTGCCTGCTCATGGGTCATTACTTGTGAGTCTCTCCTATTGAGTTTATCAAAGTTGGATATGTCTTAAAGTCCTTTACCAATATTTACCAGTGAGTTTACCTCAACTCACTGATTACTCTTTCTTATGTCATATATCACGTATGTGTTACAATATTTTTTCTGTTACCTTCCTGGAAAACTACATTTTCTAAAAGACAGGAATAATGAATGATAATTAAAAACAAACCAACAAAAAAACACAGAAAAAGACTGACACACCCCCTCCCCCCACCAGCTAACAAAACATGGTTTTTTGTTAATACAGCTAGACATAAACAAATTTTCAAACAAGCATTGAGTCACTGCAAAAATGGCATCTTTGTATGTCTAAGTTAAAAGCTGGTTGTTAGTCTCAGCACAGCAACCATAACAAATATGCAGTGAGATCTGTATTGGTTATTTTTTTTGTGCAAATTTTGGAAAGACATGCAATCTGAAAATGCATTTCTTTTTCCGGAATCACCTGCAGAGGCAATAAAAATGCTGAATGATACCCATGCAGTTCGTGAATACACTTCGCACATACATCCTTGTTCACACAGATGAACCCAAACGTACTCAAAGAGAATTTACTGAGAATCCGGCTGAATTTCTATGACACAGCAAATAGCTGTGGCTAAAAATGCTAAATGATGGAATCTATATCTTCTGGCTTGATTTTAATAATAAGGATTTCAGATTGGGAAAACAAGTAGAGCCCTGAACCATCTAGTTGTTCAATTGACATGGAGCAGATTGACTGACAAAGCTGTACATGCATCCTGACACCTGTCAATCATAAGCAGCCTATCTGGGCCCTGTTCTATTTATTCCTATTCAGTAAAGAGATACTGCACAGGAGGCAGCTGGCAGGCTGCAGAGAACTCTCCCTTCTCCCTTCATTTCAGTTCCTCTGCCTGCAAAAGGCAGGATCTAGCTGTAAGGACCTGGTTTTTCTTTTATGTGAGACCAGGGTACAGCTGAGGTAGTTCTGGCTTAACAGTGCAGAATCTGTTGGGGCTATGAAGGGACATGCAGGTGGGACACACCATAGCAGGTATTGTCAGCCAGGAGATGAAGATCTGTCTCTCATTGTGCCTTTTCCCCAGGTAACTTCTCCACACAGTCCCCCTGATCAGAACAGAGAGCCAAGGTAATGTGGTGCCCAGCACTGTCACTGCTGAGAACTACTAAGCAAAAAAAAAAAAAAAAAAAAAAAAAAAAAAAAAAAAAAACCCGGGGAATATCCAAGAAATTTTACCGGTC
>VXBT01013455.1:428597-606555 GCA_013400235.1 Oriolus oriolus | reverse complement strand
CACTGTCTTTAGAGCAGGGAAGCATACACAAACACACCTGCTGTCTTTTTGGAATCAGAACCACAGGTCACATAGCCAAGCTATCATTTCAAGAATTATGGTATATCATGCACAATACCAAAACAATGGCCTGGGAAAGCCTCTGGGCTGCCAGCTTTTTGTCCTGGCTACCATGAGCTGAACCACTTTGTATGTGGGCTTACAAACTGGGATAAGAGAACCTAGGCTGTCCAAGGGAGGGACATGGGGATGTTCAAATTGCTCCAGGGCTGCAAAGCAAAACCCTGTGGGAGTCCAGGTCCTGCTGCTGTAGTGCCCAGTGCACCTGACCATGACACAGACGTTCAGAAATGGGAGAGCTTTTGCCTTATTTATTTTGCCTTTTTTTTCACTTCTTCACATATATTCATACTGCTTTTGAAGACTTTTGTAAAAGACAAACAATAAAAATATAATCCTTTGAGAAGGTATGAGGTATTTGAGAAGGTATTTTTCTTTCTTTCTTTCCAAGACAGTTCTCATCCTCTCTCCAGAATTTAGTTTTGCTGGTACAGAACTATACCGACAGTGAAAAAAACTTTTTCTTCACCTTTTTTCCTCATGTAAATTAAATTAACCTGAAAACTTTACTTCTTTTTCAATCCATTCAAGCACAGAACTGCCAAAAGCAACGAGCCTGTAGGTTTAACAAGCTGGCCTAGAGCTGCTGCAGTGACTACAGTCTCTGCAGGAGCAGCTTGGGCAGTTACAAAGCCTTACCTGAAAAGAATGCAAGTCTGACAAGGGTGAACTGCTCCCCTGGCCTGCCACCTTTGTCACTCCAAATGGCCCAGGGACACACAGGCAACCTGAACGACCACCTCAAAATAATGTCCATCAATGGAACTCGAGACATGTTCCAAATATCCAAGGTATTTGCTGGTGAACATCCTGGCTCTTTGATCACATGGTGTAGAAAGGAGGAATAGAAGTTCCCCAGGTTTGTATCAGTGAGAAATGAAGAATGCAGTTACTCTAATTTAAATTTCAGTGATTGCTATTCCTGTGTCTTGTCTTCAACATCTGTCTTTGGACAAGGAATGTTTTGCTCTGGAAGTACTTTCTCCTTTCTACTGGTCATAGGGAGATACCAGGGTGACAGGTTCAGATAAAGATGGATCAAAACAACAGATGACACTGATGCCATGATGATTTTTTGCTTTTTCTTTTATACCCCTTTTATACACTCTTTTATATAGCTTTATATATTCTTAGTGCTTTTAGCCTACATAGTTATAGTTCTTTAAGTTTGATAACTTCCCTTAGACCCAGTATCCTGTTAAGCCAAGAGACCAAACATTCTAAAAACCCCAGACACCAAGGTCCTCTCCAGAGCACATTCTGTAGGCCCATCCAAGGGGAAGGTTCCTCAGATGAGGGGTCTCACTTGAGTCCCTCACTGGGGAATCTTTGATAGATATGCTAATTTTCAAGGCATATAATTGTATACTCATCACATCGTGGGTGGCCATTTTCTTCGGTGGGGACATTGGGGTGCATTTCGATGTGCATTTCATCACACCTGAGGATCCTTAAATAAATACCCAGGTAAACCCCTTTCCCCTCTTAACTGTGTTCAGCTCTCTTAATTTTAAGACCAGGAAAAGGCATCAACACACGCAGAGCATGTGCACGTGGAAGATGCAAGAGCTATCAAATAATGGGTTTTTCTGCATGGACCGATGTGAAACTTCAGGGAATGCTACTTTCACGCTGCCATCCTCACATTCTCACCCTTCCCTTCCCCGCAATCTGATCTGAGAAAAACCAAACCTTACATGTAGGGAGGGTTGCCCCAGGGACAGGATGGGCTTCCTGTCACAAGGACTGTGAGATTCTACAGGCCTCCAGGTCGGTCTCAAGTATGCGATGGAAATCACTGCTCTGAACAATAATCTGCTGCTGCTTGTCCCACTCTGCCACTTCAGCCTCTGCAAGAACATCTGTGTTTCAGCTAACACTCCAAATCATTGTTCATTCTGTTTTGTTTGGCACAGCAGTGCTCATTTTCACAGGAAAAATAAAAGCAATAGCTCTGAAAACACATGGCTGGATGATAGCCATGGGCCAGCAATGTGGTGACAGCAAACCCCCGAGCACTCGGGTGAGCTGGTGCCACTGCCAGCGGCCTGACCAGGCCCTGCCACTTCCCTTCAGCAGCCACCAAGTGCACACTGCCACAGTGAGGGGTTATTTGTCTCACAACTCAAGCAAACTGTAAACTGTAAAAACACAAATGTGCTTGATTTTTGTTATTACTTTTGACTTCAGCAGATGTCTTGCAGACAGTAGCTGTCTCCTTAATATTCCTGTGGAACAGTTTTCAGCTATAGCTGTAGGCAGTCCTTTACAGAACAATTTCACAACCCTGCATCATGTTTATGTTTAATTAGGGTATAAGTCTGGAGTATTTTAGAACTGATAGCTCATTAAAATAGCATCTTAGCCATTGACATTCTGTCTGGGAATTAATAGAAGAATAAACCGTTAGCCAGACAGCAAATCAAGCAAAGTTGTAAACATTTAAACAAAACAAGCAAGAAACAAACAAACAAACAAAAAACGATACAAGCGATAAATTGATCCAACTCATCCCTTCATCAGCTTCAAAATGAGGCCTCGCAAACGGTAGGCCCTTCCACTTACTCTTTATCAGTGGAGGGGGCAAATCTTCATGTGTAGGAGAAATGGTTTGCTACAGAGACCAGAGAAGCTTAGTGTCTGTACTTTCCACCTGTCATCCATAATTTGGGTGCATGTGGGATTTTCTGGACAGATTCCCCTTCCATACTCTCCTCTGGTTACTATCTGTAGCCCTACAGAAACAGCTGCAGCAAGGATGATGGATACTAGCTGCTGGATATTAAACATTAGCTGGACAATCAACTTACGGCTCCCATTTGTCACC
The DNA here is from genome assembly GCA_013400235.1 of Oriolus oriolus. NCBI lineage: Eukaryota > Metazoa > Chordata > Aves > Passeriformes > Corvidae > Oriolus > Oriolus oriolus. The sequence continues at coordinate 603,608 of VXBT01013455.1, read as the reverse complement.
AGGGCACAGATTCCAGTCACCATCAGACACACTGGTCCAGTGGAAAGCTGGTATAACAAAGCTTAGCAAGTATCTTCGTTTATCCAGGCATTTCATCCATCCTTTCCAGAAAAAACCTCTTGTAAGTAGTAAGATGAGGGATGTATGCAGTGTTAGGAGAGGCCGTGAAAGAACAGACATTCAACATTCATTCAGACATTCTCTGGGGTAATTGTCAGTGGCTTAAGCTATGTATGGGTACTAGGGACCTCATCATCAGAGCCTTTCCCACAGTTTCAAACACCTGACAAGCCTGCAATGTGAACAAGCCTGCCTGAAAAGGCTGCTGATGCTGGAGGCTCCATCTGTTGCTCATTTGCAGAACATATTTTCAGAATTCTGGGAATGCCACTCTCCCACCTTTTCATACTCTCACTCTGCTTTGCATCCGTAAGATTTCAGATGAACACTTGTCGCTCAGCCCAGAGGGCAATATGACAACATACCTGTCATGCCTTCCCCCTGCCAGCATGCCTTCTTTGCAGACAGAAAACTGAGCTGATCCTGTCCTATTGTCTGGAAAGACAAAATCCCATGGGATTATTTTCCCCATTGTTTTCAGAGGTAGGTGGTTTTTTTCCTCTGCTGTTTCTTCATCAGTACTTAAGTCCTATGCCTTTAACCAATAGTGTGTCATGATTTTCCTGATTGTGCTATAATTTACCCTTCCTCTCTGTTTTAGCTTTAAGTCATCTCCATCTCTCCCTGCTCCACTTGGACATGATTCTGTCAAGTAGGACATGTGAAGCACCAAGTACCATCAGCTACAAGGATTACAGTGGAAGCAGGGAAGGCAGAGCATAAGTCCAAAGCATAAGACAAAAAGTCCAGAAGTGCCCAAGGACTTTTTTAGACATGTCTGCTTTGGAATGCCCAGCCTGTGGTGATCGTGGCTGGCTGTCCACAGTACAAGCCCCATACTATTTCCTTAAAGGCTTGTTTATCCTGCAGTGCACAGCAAGAGACTCCACACTGCAGGGTGAACTTGCCCAGTGATGTGGTGTGGGTGTCAGCACCACTCCAGTTTGCACACTCCAAGATGGCTGGTTGACATTCATTTAACTTGGGGTGTGTTGGAAAAATTGGCATCAGTTCATGGTATCAATTTGTGGTCCAGAAGACCAGAACTCCCAAGTTCAAGTGGAGTAAATTAGACTGCTATTCTTGCTCTCGTGCTCTGCAGAATGTGGATTTCTGAATTTCACCCCAACACAAACATGCATGAGTGAATGCCATGATGTAAAGGAGAGGAGCAGATTGAGTCCCTCCATGGTCTCAGAACATGGTGAGAGTAGGAGGCAGGCCAAAGCACATTTAAGCCATTGTCCCATACAGCATTTTTCTTGCCAGCCCTGAGTCACACCTTTTCTCCACTCTGGTACATTTGGTACCTAGGGACACAGAACGAGAGGCAAGTTATGACTCTGAGACAGAAGTGACACAGAAACTCTGCAAGGTGGTGGCAGAAGAAGGTGATAGCAGGAATATTACAGCCTGATACTAGATTGAGCTGATACTAGGCATTATTCCAAGGTATTTTTACAGACAGAAAGTGTCAATTGCTGTAAAACCAGTATAAATTAAATGACTGGTGGAAGAAAATCCAAATCATTGAAAAAGCATCACTGCTGAATATATGTTTAATTGAATTAAGGTAAAAAACAATTCAAAATATGAAGCAAGCATTAATCCTGAGTACCAGAAACTGAAGGAAACAAAGGAAAATGAAAGTTATTTAAAAACAGCACCTGTTAGAAAAGAATGCAGATTTGTTCTTGAAATTGCTGCAAATAATTGTTAAAGAGAACTAAATTTCTGCTTGGCTGATTATTTGTTTCGCTTATATACTCTGGAAGGGCCCTAGGGTATTACCAGTTTATCACAAAACAAAAAATAGCTACTTATAGACAAACATCTGAAGTTTATTTGAAAGGGCAATGTAACTTTGCAAGAGTTGCATATTTGCTTTTGCATGTGCAAAAGTAACAACAAGAAACAGTCTTTGCAAGTGCATCCCTTCTTAACAGAGAAATCCACAATGACAACATTTTTAATAAATGTGGTTCACATTACCATAATGATGTTTGTCTAGCAATACCTTGGGAATTACAGTTAGATTTAGCATTAATTAATTCAGTGCAATTTTCATGTGTTATCGACGTATTTTATGTCCTCTGATGGATCTGAATTACCTCAGGATAATGGAAATTTTTTCTGTGCATGAATTTTCAAAATGCCTTTCAAATGCAACAAAGCATACAACAAAGAAAAGCAATCTCACGGGAGTATCAGCATGCAAAATGGAATTTCTAGTTCATGATCTGCACCTATGTTTCCTGGCTAGTAATGTGAAATCTTAAAATAAATCGAATGCGACAACAGCCAGATCCTCTTCTCATGGCTATAGCACGTCATTAAGAACGAGGTTTTAAAGTTCATGTCCTATAAAAAGGCTGCCTGAAAATGAAGGTGATGGCTTAGGTTTTAACTTTTATATTTTTCAAATCCTATACTGCCTAGTGTGTAAGTCTGAAGTTTCTTGTAGCCTGTGAACTTCTGCTCTCTCATGGTAGTTAGACATAACAAGTCTCTCAAGTCTGCTCTTCAAGGACACCCAGACCATCCTAGGCCCAAAAAGTACAAACCAAAGGCCTCTGAGAAGGGAGAAAGCTTGGGGAAATTACGTCATTAACTGAAGCTTTAATTGGAGAATTAACCCTGATATGCAAATGAACCAAACTTATAAAAGTGTGAAGAACTCATGACTCAGGGTCCATCTTGGGTGTCGCCTTTGGCCTGCCCAGGGTATACCTTTGAAGGCCCTCCAAAAAAATACCTACCTTTATTCCCTTATTCCTGTCTAGTCTCTGGTTTTTTTAAATGGCCACATCAGGCATCAAAGGAAATGAAGGTTGTGATTAGTTTTAATAACTCACAGAGAAACTACTGCAATGAGCAACTTTTGAAGACTGGTAGTTTTGTGCAGCTAATGCCAATACAAATACCTTCAGTTTAGCTATCAAAGAGGGAAAGGCATTGATTCAGCCACACAGGACATAAAAGTCAGAAGTAAGGAGAAGAAATTAGGCAATGGAAAATAAAATATAAATATCAGGGATAAAGCAGCTGATTGTGAAGACTCTCAGAATAAGCTGTCAACTTGCCACAAGCAAAACATGAGCAAAGACAAAATCTCACATGCAAATACACTGCAGTGCTTGGCAGCAGGGGTGGTTTATCTCTCTTTTTTAATTTGACATATTCCAGACCCGAGTCTGCAGCAATTTATCCTTTCATTTTTAAACCATGTTTCCCTTGCTGCTTGCAGTTCTTGTAGCTTGGGACAGAAATGGCAGCAAGTGGAACAAGGAGGAGTTTCATGCTGGAGGCGAGGTGCTGATGTCCATGCTGCAGGGCACACTGAGGAAAGCCTCCTATTTAGGGGTTTATTTACTGGACAATTGCAGACAAGCTACCTTTTCATGCTTCTCCACAGAAGAGGAAAACAGATGAGACAGTGAAGCTGAGCAAATACCTGTTCAGACATGCCCATGTGGAAGGTGTTTCATAAGGGCAGTTACAGTCAGTAACTAGAGGCACACCATCACTTCATCTGGATAAACAGGGAGGATTTGAAGGAAAATCGCATTCTCCCTTTGTTGCCATGACAGCCTTATGAAAAATATAACAAAAGATAACACAACCAACAAACTCAGGATGTGAAATTCCAATGAAGTCAGGATATTGTTTGATAGACTAGCTCAGTAATTCAATATGAGCCACTGTCTTCAAAAATCATACATACATAGACCAATGCTAGTGTGAAAGAAATGCATCAGAGAGAACTGTGCCATGCTCCAGTTCAGTCTTCATGGCAAACAGTGAGAGAGAGGGGTTAGAAGCAAGGCTTTTTGATGTAGTCTTCCTTTTCTTGACTATAGAAATTTTCAGAGTTCATCTTGAATGTGCCATTCTCTCACCCTCACTAGATTTCTGTCTCATTTTTCACATTTTAACAGCCTTAGTGCTAGATAGACTTTACCCTCACTCAAAATTACGAGCTATTAAGCACCAATTTTTTAGTGCTCAGAACAAGAACCTAACAGCTGGTCAAACACTTTTCTCTCTACAGAAAATCAGTGCAGGCAAGTGGCTACTTAGAGCCAGGACACAAGAGAGCTTCTGTGTGTAAAGTCCTTAGATGGAGATGAAGTATCCCGCTGCCAGGTTGAAGGTCCTCTGCCACCTGGCTTCCAACTGTGCCTTATATTTGATAAAGTTCATAGAACCTAGAGCTTTAATTCATGTTTAAGTGAGCCCAGGCCTACACAGCCCAGGAACTGAGCCAGATCAAGACCCCCTCACATGGCACATGTCCCACAACTCCCAAAATCCGCCAGACAGACAGCATCAAGTTTCTTATGAAATAAATTAGCTGCTGCTTTCCCTCAATCAAAAGCCAGAAGGCATTGGGAGTGTTTTGGGCAATTTCGACCTGTTACTTACCCATCATTTAGCACAGGGGCACTAGGCCAGCCTTGGAAACCTAAGGTGGTTCAAAGCCATATCTTGTAGGAGGTTATCACTTGAATACAAGGTGACAGGCTAATGGAGAATGCACAGTGGGCACTCTCACACCCTCTTTCCATGAGAGTGAAGGCAGAAGGAGGCCGTGAGTGCACAGTCCACAGTGCAGGCTGTACCAGGCTGGGATGGCCCACCTCCAGATTGAGATTCATGGTCCTAACTTTCCAGTTTGCTTTCAGACTTTGTGTGACATACAGCACAGGACTCTTCCCTGTCCTGTTAGTGACCATCTCAGCTTAGATTGGTCTAAGGAAAAACTCTAAGCATCAAGCTTTGCTGCACAGTGGCACATCTTCAGGAAGAGATTTAAGGGACACTCTTTTCCTTCCCAGGGCTCTCTTTGAACCCTACAGGGCAAAGTCAGAGATTGAACCTGCTGGGACTTTAGCTGTAACCTAGGAGCTTGATATCTCACCATGGTAGCCAAAAGAAGGAGCAACAGCTTGTCTCATCACCTTGAGGGAAGACCCTGAGCGTCACATCATCTTCTAAAGAAGGATACCTTCAGATCAATCAGACCTGTAGCTACCACTTTGGCAGAAGGGATTCCTTGAAACTTTAGGTCTGATGTCTGAGCTCCAGAGAAGTATACAATTTCAGGCCAGTTTTCTGACAGTGCCATTTTCCAGGCAATCTGCAATAAGGGACCATCTACAGAATATTGTATTGACTCTTTTCCTAACACGTCTTAGTCTGTGTCTATAAAACTCATTAAGATGGACCAGAGAAGGATCTTTGCTTCATATAACCCTCTGTGGATCAGAACGACCACAACCACCCAGCACACAGCTAGTGTTCATGTTCCACCCCTGTGACACTCAGACAAAATTATTCCTCTTCGTGAATGTTTTCACAGTGCGAAGTATCTGAAAAGTTGAAAATTCAGCCAAGTGGAGTGGTCTTGCTATAGCATGAAGCCAAAAGCGTACGTAGCAGGTCACAGAGAGCGGCACAAAGGTAGTTCTGGAGGGGTAGAGCTGTAATCCTCGGGTAGGGTTATATCTCATACCTGCTGCTTGTGGAAAAGGTTGCTTGGAGCAAATCATCCTCAGCAGCAACATCTTGCCATTGTCTTGAAGAGAACTCTCTGGCACTGTCTGGAACAGAGACATGAAGCAATGTAACATGAAGGGCTGTCAGCCCCCTTGTGTGCAGCACAGAACCAGTGAACACACTTTGCTGGATTTTGCTCCTAGGATCTGGCATGGGGAAGTTAGATGACACAGCATGGTGCTTGTAGCCAATGCTGTCTTTTGCATCCTTTACAGCCCTACAGCCACTCTGAATCCTAGTGGGACAACACTCAGTAACTTTGAGAAACACAGCACTACTGGTAGTGTACTTTTATAGGCTGATTTTGCAAGCTTTTGGCAGCTAGCTGTCACCATTTTGGCCAAAGCCTGTAAACAATTGAGACAAGAGCTATTACTTTTGCAACTATATGTGCTTCAAGCTGCTGCAAACACCTGATCTTTTCTTCAGTTCCCATTAATCTGCCAATTATAAGACACCTGAACTCTAGAGCACATGGAGGACTGTGGGATTTCTCTTTGCAGTTTGGTGTCTACTGGTAGCTGTCCAGGAGTGTAAATCTTGAAGGAGAAATTAAAGACAAGACCAGGAAACACAAAAGAAAAACTATATACCCAAATGAAAGTGTCTATACCATCCCAGAAAAAAAATAAGGGTATGAATGAATACCACCCTGAAGACATTGTCCCTCACCAGTAAGTGAGGCCCTGATTTACATATGTATTTATTTTGCTGCTACAAATGAAATATGACCCTTTTCAGTGTAGAAAACAACAGGAGATCACAATGGTCTTAGAAAGGAGGTTGTAAACAAAAACACTCACTGGGCTCTGTCTTGCATGAATAAAAAATTCAGAAACAAAGAGGTGCTACTTGTGGCCGCAATGCACAATCATGTACTAGGGTTTGACGCAATGTATTCCAAATTTACTGAATATTTCAAAGGCACCAGAAAAACCAAACCCCAGGTGATTACATATCCTAGAACAGTTTACAGTTCCTAGAAACCGAAAATTATGAATTTGATATTCCTTACTCCTCATGCATACACCCTGCCACATCCTTTTTCTCCCATGCAAAACACATGCTGATTTTGCAGAAGGCCTTATATTTTCTAAACTCAGCCCCTCACTAGAAACGCATGCCTTCAGCACTGAATCAGTGCTGTGCCAATGGTCTTTGTCAAAGGCAAGCATCAAGCCAGCAGCATGAAACTTTCTCAGCTTCAGGTATCTGGAGGAGGAGGAGGAGAAGAAGTCAGAGGTGGCCCTTGTTCTGCCAAGAAAGCTAGTCTTTTCTGCTCCTAGGGACTGCTGCATGTGGGACAAAGCAACTGAAAAACCTGTCTCTTCACGTAGCCCATTCTTCTAGCATATGTCATCTGTTTTCACTCAGCTGTCCTTGTGCTGAACTCAATAACCTGTTTTTGGCTACAGCATATCTTCCAGAAAGACTTACAGTTCTAATTTGCAAACACAAATGAAAAATTAGCTGCTTCCAAGGCTAGTTCCCGCCCAAAAATGAATCACTCTCTCTGTTAAAAGTATATATCTTGCATCTCTTCTGAGTTTTAATTTAAATTCTCATGTGAATGTTACTTCTGGCTCCAGTAGCATTAAGCCAATGAATCACCACAGCTCTGATCCAGGGTGACAGCTCCTACGCGTAACAAGGAAATCCATAGCCTTATGAAATGCAGGAAACTAAATGGACAAATGATTCTTATATATCAAATCTACTGGCACATGAAACCCTGCGTGCTGCACTGACCTATCAGCATTCCGGGAACAGGCAAGCATCAATTAGAATATTTTTTTAATCTAGTATCATGATCAAATATTCAGGAAGGCAAATGCTGGTAGAGTTCAAACGCAAACAGAGAATTTCCTGTAAGAGCATGAAATCAGTGGACTACAGGAAAAGAGACCAAGACTATATCACATTTATGTCTGAGCTTCAGGCTGATGCTGCAAGAACAGAATGATCTAATCAGATGTCTTTTTATCTCAGATGTTTTGAAAACTGTTTTGGAAACTACCCAACCCTTTCACAGAATACTAGACTTGAACACTGAGTTCATCTTCCTCATCTGGCTGCTCATCAATTTGCTCTGCAAACATCAAGGGAGACCAGCATTAATCTATAATAAACCCTCTAGACTGGTTTCTAGGTTAGTTACAATAACTCCTTCTGTGGAGTAAAAAAATCGCCAAAAACATGTTTTAACCCAAAGCATTGATTCTTAAGGGCTCTGCTTTCTTCACTTTGATGTCTATCTGTCTAGTTCAGCTTGAAGAAAATCAGGGTTCCTGTGGTTTCCAGGAGTGTGAATATAGAGAACTGCTGAATTCCACAGAAAATAACTACACGCAAAATTGGTGCCTGTAACCTCTCAAAACACTGAGAATGGGATTGTAATTAAAATCCTTTCTTACAAGAAAGTCTTGTAGTGCTCCAGCAAAGACACATCTTCCCATTTCTTTGTTTCAGGTTGATTTGAATGCTCCGAAATGTTCTTGCATATTCATTTTGTTCAGTGAGGTCCCACACTTTTGGAACAGTTTACGTATCTGCTTAAGCCTCACTGAACCAAATTGCAGTAAAGTAATATTATGAAAAACAGGGCTGCATTGCACCAACTATAAGCAGTGTTGCTAACAGAAAATACTAATATTAGTAAAGCGATAAGCTTAGGCACCTTGATTACTGAACCTCTTCAGTTCACATAGTCAGAGCACAATGCAATCGGTTTTTTTCAAAAGAGCTTTACATGCAATGCCAGCAAGCAACACCAGCTCTGTTTACTACAGAGATGAGTTTTCCAGAAATGTGTGTGCATGCTTTGTGATGACTTCCTAATTGGAAGTACCAGTGCAGACATGTCCCTGGAGAAATGTCTGATTAGATACTGTTACTCACAAGTGACTGTGAATGAATTCCAGGTAATTTTATGGTCTAATTATGCACAAATTTGTTCTGTTTCTGAGAACCAGGTCCACTAAAATAATCCAACAGATCAGCCACGGCATATACCCACAGCAGTAATCGGGAGTGCATTCCTCTTTGTCCTAGGTTACAATGTAAGCTGTAACCAAAAGCATGTATTCTATTATCATCTTCACAAGCTGTTAGAGCAGGTGGGGCAGTGTTCATTATCTCCTACCATGACTCATCCCTGATAACTCCCTCCGGGAGCCATCTCTGTTTAATGGGCGATCAAGGACCCACCGCATGACTCACAGAATTACATCAGCCCATCGTGAGATGCTCCACCCAGGGGGAAGGAGCCAAGCATTCCCACCTGGATATAGTATGGGCCTTGGAACACTACAAACGGCCCTTACCCACTGGATTCCCAGAGGACAAGAGTTACACCACTGAACCTTCAGGTGAAGACCAGACCCCTTTTCTACAGGATCACCGCTTCATCTGGGCTGCTACCACCACCCTGACTAACAGTGTGTCAGGTTGTATCCTGACTCTGTCAGTGTTCTTGTACTATTGCATTTATTTTAATTTTCCTATTAAATTATAATTTGACTTGCAATCTCCCATTGGTTTATTTTCAAACTAGTACACTCTTAAAACAGGTTTTGCTGCACTGAAGTCCCTTAGGTGCTGCTTCTCTTTGCAGGGACCATGGCATGAACAGAAAATCTCTGTAGAGATTGTCAAAGGGAGTATATCTGAGTCACTGAAAGAGCATAAAATTTTTAAATTATGCTTCCAGTGCAAAGACTGGGGCAGGGACCCATGGGACTGATTTGTAGCAGGGCACCAGGCTGCTCCTGGTCTGCTGGAAAAGGCTTGAGTCCCATCAACTAATACACCTTTTAAACTGAGATTCAGGTCTAGGTGCTTAGGAAAACTCAAGATAACTACATTTATGGCAATGTTTTAGAGGTGCATGTAATAATGAGTCCAGGATGAAGTTTATGTACTATTATAGATCTTAGTCATGTATCTGTGCTAGGTTTTTTCCCTTTGCAACTCCAGGTAGCACCTCATTACCATCTAACGTGCTGTTATTGTTGAAATGTAGAGTGACGGATTCTAAGACACATGAAAATCTCCCAACTTAATAGTCAAGCAAGAGCTATAAATAAAGTTTTCTTCAGTTTTTAAATTAGTTGGAAAAGCAATTTAATGACAGGTTGACATAAGTAAAGGGAATGAGAATTTAACCATAAATGTCCAAAAGGTTGAACTAACAACAAGCAAGTCTGTCCACTCATCTCGTGGCAAGGAAAGGACGGACATCCTAGACAGAGATGCATGAGGTTTAACTGCAGAAACTCTCGTGATAAGGAGGACATCAGAGTAGAGGTGAAGGATAAAAGACCTCTATGCCATCCACACCTGGCTGTGCCCAATCTGTATCAGAGATAAGGCATGTCTATGGGACTGGTTCAAACTCCGATAACTAAATTTGAAACTCTTGAAGTTAGTGTAGGTGAATGACACTAAGAATATTTCCAGTCATGATGAAAAATCTGAATAATAGATATTTTTATAGCAAGTGTAAATCTATTTTTTCCTACTTAAATAGAGAAAGAAATACCTTTGTGATGGCATAAGGAAAAAGGTAGTGCAATCTGGTAAATATGGGAAACGAAGAAGCACCATGGTGTCCTGGGTCTATCACCAGCAGAGAATAATCAATTGCTCTCCCCATACCACATCTGTTTCAAGATGACCCAGTTACATCCACCTGGCCCAGTAGGGTGCACTAGAAACTGAAGTAGCTTGTCTAAAGCTCTTTAGTTTCTAACCATCTGCAATACTGCATTGCATCCATATCAGCAACTTTGATTATTTGCTCAATGTACCCTGACCAGTACTTAAAGCATTTATTCTTCCAAAAAGAAAGCTGAGTGCAGGTCCTCCCCAGAGACTCTTGGCTGAATCTCAGGGCTGGTCAAATTCTTTTTCAGAGGACTTGTAGGACAAAACAGCTCTAAGATTTTACATGGACCCTGTTCCATCAGCTTTGATGTCCCTATCTTCTCCTAAAGTTCATCCGTGTTTGGTGTGTTGAGCAGGTCAGAAAAGAGCAAACAATGCACACATCCCTCTCCTGTTCTGACATCACTGTGCACCCCTCTGGCTCCCCAAACATAGCATGTTATTGGTGCATCTAAATAGCACCTATCACCCAGCGATGATGCCTAAACTGGGGACAAATAGTCAATACATCACTTTGATATTCTGCAGGAGTGTTATCTTGGACTTCTTTTGCTCTTGATTTGAGCTCCAGGTCTGCAAACTTACGTTCATGTGCTCTACTCACTACATCTCCTGACTGTCCCTGTGGGGGAATTGTTGCTTTAGTTTAGGATGGGTCTTTGCTGCAGGGTTAGTCTGGATTCTTGCTCAAAGGTTGGTTTCCTCTGCCATGCACATAGTAGAGCCGAGGATTCAAGATTTTCTTTGGATTTGGCCTGGACTGACAGATATCTACTTTGCAAATCTACTTAAAAGCTGCAATTTCTGCCACCCCTTCCTGCAGATTCATAGAAGGGCCTTGTTTTCTTGCCCACTTAACTCCTCATTTTGGCACTGCAAGTTGCCTAGATCATTGTATCATTTAAAAAACTATTCCTTCTCAATCCTGTGTTGTGGTTCTGCCTTCCTTGAAGCACATTTGAACAGGAACTGCATGCCTGGTTCTGACCTTGTGTGCACTAGGGTTTTGGTAGGAGTTCAGTAAAATTCATCACTTGGGAAAACTTCAAATCAGAAACTCTGAAATTTCTAAGGAGACAACAACAAAGACTCCCAAAAGAGAAGCCTAAGCTTGGGAAATAAATTGAATACTAAAAAATACGTTCAGTATGACTAAAGAAAGCAGCTCAGCACTTGATAGGTCACTTGAATCTGTTTGTATCATTTTACTCTGTGTCAACATGAGCTCAAGGATGCCTTGCAAAGTAACAACTGACCAGCTCAGGGAGATTTTGTTGATTATCTTCACTGCCTGCATTTTCACAACATAACATGCTTCTGCTGCAATGCAAAATGCCATCGGTGTCCTTTTTTCCTGGAGTGACTTTCATTCACTGCCATGGTAGTGAATCCCTTCCAGTTGTTGGCTTACTTTATTGCAGGTCTTTCCACAACACCAATATAATCTTAGATAGGCACAGCTTGTGTTCAGAGGCAGAAGTTCAGCCTAAGACGTAGGGCTTATGCAGTGCTGAAGGGAACAAAGCAGTATAACTAGAATTCTGTGTGTGCCCTCTCTTCAGTGAAGACATGCCCTCAACATAAATGACTGTCATTTTAAAAGCAACAATTTTCGAAAGTACTAAAGGAAGCTAAATTTGCATTGAATGTTGGTAGGTTGGGGTCTAAAATAAATAATCTGGATAAAAGACATTTCTGGAAAAATTAATTTCCACTGTTGTGGCTGTTGCACAAAAGTGCTTTTGCTGTAGTTTAGCACATGGCATTTAAGACACTCATATCATTTTTGTTAATGTATTCCATACTGGAATCCAAACTGTTCCTCCATTACCTGCAATGTGGATCACCTTCAGGTTCAGTGTACCCTGTTTCATGCTTTTGTTGCAAAGCAAAGACTGAGACAAGCAAACCTGAGAACATCTGGGAGATACTAGCTGCAGGGAGGCAGTCATGGAAAGAGGATGCATGAAATGCATGTGTACAAAATCCTGAATTCCTACAAAATAGGGTTGGCATGCCTCATAGAAAGGACTTTAGACCAGAAAAAGGATTAGGGTAGAAACCAGGTTGAACTAACAACCTCAGGAGTAACAAATGAGGTAACGCCAAACATGGCAACAGCTGATGGAGCATAAGGAAGAAAACTCACGCTCATAGAAACAACAGTCAGGCAGCTGGTCGCACTCCTAAGGGAGTGTTTCTCTCCCCAATGGATTACTGAGCATGGCTGGTAAGAAACTGCTTCCCCATCGTGCACTAATGCAGGAGGCCTGGCAAACAGACTGGGCACGGTCGAACTATTGGAACAGGATGTGAAATCAGACACTAGAAGGAATAACAGCATGTGGTGAAATAGCAGCCACATTTAGAGCAGATGTATTGAGAAAAAGCAGTGTGCAGAAAGACAGAGATGAAGCTAAAGGCAGTGGGGTGCATCAACAAAGGAACTGAGCATAAAAGTGTAAAGGTAGAAACAGTGGCATGGGCACAACAGTATCTGTCTCAATCTCACTGGGAAAAATAATGAAAGAGGTTTTACTTGGCTGAGAAACCACTATACAATTTCATTGTGAGGTCTGGTTGTCACAGATATTCAGACAATGCTATTAGGAGGAGAGTTTTACTAATAATCATATAATTAAGGGATACTTTGGTATCCTACATAAAGAATGTAGAATAAGTGTGATGAGTAATAGAAAGGTAAATTGCTTCTAGATGGCATGGGTGGCACATTTCTCCACCAAATAGCCGATAAAAGCAAGAGACTGTGGGCTATTCTTATTAGTCTTGTAACTGCCGAAACCATTTCAGAAAAGTTGATCATTAAAAATAAAATCCCAAAGAAGATGAGTTTATATTAAGTGGAAGAACATGTGAAACTAGGTCTGCAATTTCTTCACTGAAGACAGAGCATTATTGGAAATGAGGGAAACTAATTTAGCCATCTGATGCTAAGAAGACCGATATTGTGACTAACTGCAAATATTTCTGCTCTTTGCTTACATTTAACTACTTCTTAATGGAGAAGGACATAAAAAGATGCTAGGGGTATGGTACAAAAAATGGAGAAATGGGTAAAATTCTGATCATTATTCGAGGATTCAAATTGAAATTTAAAGAGATGGAGAGCAACACTGTTAAGAGAGGCAAAGGAATAGGTAGTTTGTCTTGAAGGAAAAAATAAAAACAGTTTGATTTGTGTATCCTTTCAGAGGGAAAAATAAGAAGTATATTAAACCCAGACATGATGGAGAAAAGACCTGTGTAAAAGAACAAAAATATATAAATATATATATTCGTGATATATATATATATATATATAAAAGGCCAAGAAGGTCAAACAATAAATTCAAATAACTGAATGTGCACATATTTAATAACTTAATAGGGAAATAGAACAGTCTCTTGCCTTTGGAAAAGGAAGTTATAGATCAATGGGGTTTTGGTCAAAGCAGGGGCACAAAACCTAATGAAAGCTAAGATAGAGGTAGACCAGTTGTCACATTATGGCTGCAGCAAGAGAGGAGGGATCTTCCTGCTGCCTGCAGTACCATTGTCAGAACTGCTGTGCTGCTTATGAAAAACTGGGCAGACTGTGTATCTTCCTGCTGTCTCCTTAGTAAAACAAACAATACAGGAAATAATAACAGAGCAAACTGAGAACAACCTAAGTTCAAAGGAGCAATATTGAGCTTGCACTAATGCTCCGATACTGGACTCCCTGATATTGCTTTTGATGCAGTGTATCGATGCTGGCGACTGGGCTGGAGCTGCCAATAATTACATGGTGTTGATTTTTATTTTAACATCTTTCTGAGTACCAGAGTTGATTTCCCTCTTTGCTGAAGCACAGAGCTTGCCAAAGTGTGTGGGCTGAAGGGGAAGAGCTTGGACTTGATAAAATACCCCTTCCCACTGCTAGCAGTGTCTTCAGTAATGAAGCAGTAAGGGTTCAGCCGTGCAGAAGGCATCCTGTGCTACTGCCCACAGTGTCAGTGACTGTTGCTAGTATCCAAGAATTTGGCTGCAAGGACCCCTATAGCTTGAGGAATTTACCCTCAGAGTGTATCTAAATGAGCCTCCAACATCCACCCTGCAGATGTAATCCAACTGGCCTTCTTGTTTGCTAGATGGGATCCTGATAACAACACCTCTGTACCTGCAAAATCTTGCTGGGAACACGGGTGAATATTCAAGCAGCCGGCTGCTGCTGAGATCTGCTGCAGCTGCTCCCGCTGTTCTGAGGGAAGCTCAGGTTTAAGATGGATTGTCCCAAACACAGAACAAAGAAACATGCTGAAACAGCATCCAGTAAACAAGAAAAGTAATCTGAAAAAGCATGAACTGAAACAGCTGCGGCAGAAACTAGAAGTAGATAGTGAGGAAAACAATGAAGGAATAGTCTATTGTCATCCCACTCCTCTTTTGAGAGCCTTAAAAATAGTTTGCCCTCAAACAAGGGAAAATCCAGACAAAGTGCAGAGGGACTGAAGCAATGATTTATACTATCCTTTGGGCTTCTAGACTATACTTTCCTGGAGCCCATATCCTTGGGTATATAGCCACAGCCATCAGCTTCACCTGCATATGGAAGAGCACCTGGAAACAGGACTTTATTTCTTCTTTCCACTGTGTGTGATTTTCTTTCTGCATCATTTTAGTTTGCCTTTTTGTTTTGCCATCTGTTTAAAAATAACCTGTGTCAGAGAACAAGGAGAGTGTCAGAACATGCTCACAGCAGCACCATAAATAGTCCATGGTTGAAGGAACTTGCCAGCTCTTGGAGTTGTTGAAAGATCATTTGCTGTGCCTGACCAGCTGCGAATAAGGAGTGCATTCACTTCTTACCCTTCCCTGTAAGTTGTGACATGGACAGCCTCAGTTCTGGAGCACAGCATAGCTGCTATTTTTTACTACTTCCTAACTACATTCAATTGTTTAAATCTTCTCTAGTTATCAGACTAACTCATTTGTCTTAATACTAGATTATCGGGGGATTTGTGGGGAAGGGAAACAAAGAACACTTACTGTGTGCTTCATGAGCTAGCAGTTGATTCTTACATGACCTCTCATTAAGTCTTTCCCATTTTTACCTGCTTTATACATTGCTTCTCTCTGACAACACCATAGAAAATAGCTAGTTTTGTTTGACTAAAATAGGACTATTTAGCATTAAAGCATTATGTAGCTACTTTGAATATTTATGGACTTAGCAGACAAACCCAGACAGTGGAAAATATTAGCAACACCTAAAAGGAGGATGCCTTATGCTGGTTACAGCAAGGTCAGGTCTGCAAAGAGCGGGGACTCCCCTACTCCTTCATTGACAGTCCTGGGATACTGGCACTGAAACTTCTACCTGCTTCACATTTCTCTGAGCTCCAGTTTTACTCAAATATGAGCTAAGTATGGCAGAAAATTTTTAGGTGAATCGTCACTGTGTGCTACAGCCCTGACGTTCCACAGAGGAGCCCTGAAGTTGTCTACAGTGACCAGCACGCCAAAAATATGTGGCTAACTATAACATCTGACACCAGTGAGTGACTAATGCTGCTTCCTTGGCAGTGAAAAACCAAGAGGTTATTCATCTGGATCATTACTTTTTAAGCTCCAACAGTCCAAAACCAGATAATGTTTTGTTTTGTTTTTAAGCCAAAACCGAGGGTAGTTTGTGACAGCTGGAACAGCAAGTGTCCAGCGATCAATTATTTTAAAGGAAGATGACTAATTCTCTCCTGTCACACACGAAAGCTATTTCAATATCAAACAAAGAGTCTAATTTGGAGAGATTGCATTATCCCCCGAGCCCTTGAACACTGAGAATTTCCTTCTCTATTTCATGTGAAGTCCTCCTCGCATTCCACGAGCAAGTTCGGTAGCATGCTTCTTGTGAGATTTTGAAACAAACTGTTCCCTTGTACCATGGAGATTCATCTGACTGCAAACACATAAAACGTCATTAATTTTTCTGAGGAAAACATAGTGTTGGTCACAGTAAGAGCATCAGTTAGACACAGGCACAGAGGGGGAAAAATGAGACATTTAAATTTTGTTAATTTTGTGAAAGTAGAGGATTTCAGATTAAGTTTTGTAGTATTTGAAGGAAAATTAATAGATATGATGGGGTTTCTTTTCTTTTTATTAGGGTAGATCATAGTGCTATTCGTATAGCTTAACAGTGCTGCAGTGGAAGAGCAGTCCTAAAGCCTCTTGCACTGACTTTTGAAAAATTTTGGCAGTACAGCTCCTCCCACAGACCCTTTTCCCACTTTCACTTAGAAAAAAAAGAAATTGGCCATATGCTGTTCAGTTTCTTCCACCCAGCTACTCCGATCATCAGAAAGACATCAAAGAAACTGTAAAGGACCATATTGGTTAGAACAACCCACAGACTTGCAACAGGAACTGAGCACTTTGAAGCCTTGGAAGTAAGACCATATTGCTGCCCCATGCTTTAGTCTTGTATGAGGAACAGGGTACAAAGATTCAGCCAGCACTTCTTCAGTGGTTCAGAAAGAGCATTCAAGACCAAAGCTCTGTTCCCATCTACACTGTGCTAGAGGTCCTTGATCACTTTATGCAACATTTATAGTCCATTTGAAAGCACTGATGGCACAGAGATTGCCTTAGAGAGTCTAAGCATCCACACTTGAAAACAGCAAAGGAAAATCAGAGTGTAGCAAGTGCCTCTTGAGCACATACAAGCTTGTTTTTCTACAAGATGCAAGTGGCAAGACTTGAAGATTTCACCAGAAGAATAAATGGCATATTCTCAACACAAATTGTATGCCAGTCAAAAGGAGAAACAAAACTTCTTTGTAATTCCACCTGAGTAGACGTGACAGGCAGAACTTCACTTCAGATGGTGAAATTCTGGCAACAAAAGAAACCATTGAATATGGGGTCTAAGCATGAGACACATCAGACACTTTTACTAACCTGCACATTCATCAGCTCTATCGAAAATTATACATTTAGTGCATGCCCAATTTGACTGCATTCATTCAAAACATACAGAAGAACCATCACTTCTCATCTTGCTTCCTCTAACAGATAAATTATAAAGTACTTACGTATTTTATCCATAGCTCATTCTGAATGTTTTTTAATACCATTTACCTAATATCCCACACAGGCTGAGACCTCAGTCCTCGATAAGCAATTCACAGAGTGATGAATGTTAGAACTAAACAAACTCTCACCCAGACCCTGCTTAGCCTGTTGGCTTTCTGGTTTGTTTTGGAAAGGCCTGAGGAAAGGCACACAAGGAAATCCAAAGAGTGAAACTGCACTTGGAGAATATTTTCTGTTAAAGGATATAATATATATTCAGAAGCACATAATTCATAATATCTTTTTAAAACATAGGAATTGACAGAAAAAGAAATAATTAACAAAAAACAAGCAACAACCTCAGCTCAGGGGAAAAACTATTTCTGCAAATAAATAGTGTGATGCTTGAAATAAGAGTTGAGTAATAGACAAGTCTGAGTCTGCAAGTTCAAGAGAAGGTAAGCGTTGTTCCTTAAACACACATGTGGCTTAAACACACCATCTTTGTGCCATAAAGATCTGTGAGCAGAGCACAATCCAAAACCATTTGTGAGATAAAGTGCTTTCAAAAGGGAAAGTAAAATCTTTCAAGCCCCAAAGTGGTTACGTTCAGTAACGTTACTACAATGACACTCATCTCTTCAGCTTGAAGTGTGGTTACCTGAATATAAGTAATAAGAGCTAAGAAAAGAGAGGTCAAGTGTTTACTCTCCCTCTTCAGTCTCTCCTGCTAAGCTTTGTCTCACTGCAGCAGGATTTCAGGGTTGTGAGTGGTACATGATTGTGCACTTGGTGCTTTGGGTTACAGCGTGAGTAAAGTATAAGAGGGCAACTTAGACTGGAAGTCCACTTTTGCTGTGAAAATCTCACATTTCCATGTTCTTTTAAGTTTGATAACAGCAGCAGGCTTTAAAAAAAAAAACCTCCAAGTACTATACGGCATTTAAATAGCAGAGCTAATATAATTATGTGTAAGATGGAACAATTATCTGAAAATCGTGCAGTAAAAAATGGAGGCAAAGCACTCAGCCATCACAAACAAAAATGCCAGAAGGGACCTAAGCCTTCATTATAGACTGATGACCTGCTAAATTATACTGCCAGAGCACACGCAAGACCATCACTGGCAGCCTAATTCCAGCTTACCTCTGTGGAGACATGAGAAATTCTTCTCTCAGCCCATACCCAGAAAGCAGATGAAAAGAGCGTGAAAATGAAAAGCTTCATAGAGATCTGCTGGACCGTACTGATACTGCACTAGCACTTGATTAAAGAGGTTACAGGGACTTCATATTTCTCTGGTTGTCTCAGCAGAGACACTCTAATAAGAAATGTAATGGATAGATGGAGACTGTGCAAATAAGGACAGTCACTGACCCTTTAACTCTGGGAAGTCAATTTTCCCACACATGCACTCTTTTGAGTTGTAAGTGCAAACTGTGCATGCTTGCTTAGCCAGGATGCCAGTGATGGTGAGGCTGGACTGTCAGCTTGGATGCAGAGGGAGTAGAAGTGGGAGCTGCTGCTGGAGTGTACCTGCAGCACACAGGGGACTGCAGAGAAGGACCCACTAGCAAGACCCGGCTTTGTGCCAGTGTGAGGCACCAAATCCAAGCGCTTAGCTCTGCTGTGGGTCAGGGATCAGATTAATAGAGCAGCACTGAAATAAAACAGTTATCTGATTTTTTGAACAGGAGCAACAGTGCACTGTGCTGTAGCTGTACACAGACCCTCACGATTTCTTGGTGTGTGCCATGTCTACAACAGAGCTGTTTTCCTGCTCTGGTTCCTTCTATGGATTGGGATCCAATCTTTCACCTGCAATGCTGACACTGGGGTGAAATAGGGTGGTTGGGCCTACCAGGCTGCAGCAGTATTGGTGGGCTTGGTTGTGGCAGCTGCACCAACAGAACAAGTGGGTTATTGCAAAACCTCAAACAGAAACAGGGTAGGTTTAGATTAGATACTGGGACAAAATGCTTTACTGTGCAGGTGGTAAGACTCTGGCACACGTTGCCCAGAGGAGTTATAGATTCCCCAGCCCTGCAAGTGTTCATAGCCAGGCTGGATGGGGCTTTGAGTAACCTGGTCTAGCGGAAGGTGTCCTTGCCAACTATGAGGGAGGCAAAAATTTATNTAAAATAATAAAAAAACTCCGCTTCACTTTACTCTCTCAAACGCTAGACTCTGTGTCGTCATTTAAAACTCTTGCGACAAAAGTCTAGCCCATACTTTCCCTAGGAGAAGAGGGAAGAGCTATTTTGCCTCTCCCCAAACAAATGGACTGCTTGTGTGACTGGTCTTCAGCAGAGAGGGGCTGTACGGCACTTTTCAAAACCATGGTGGTTTCTGCTCTGGCTTCAGGGGCAGTCAACCACTTCAAGGATCTACCAAGGAAGCAGGGAAGAAGCCCAAAGCAATGACATGCAAAGGATGCTGACAACAGTTTTAAAAAGTCAGATTACCCAAGCAGAGAAGACAGAAGGTACAGGCACAAGCCCTTGTTCTTTTGAGCTGTTGCAGTTTTCACAGACCTGGGGTAAAGGGATCACAGCATCACTTCAAAGAGACAGTCAGGAGGGAGCTGGACCCTAGTTTGTGACCACGGGGAATAAACAGAGACTCTTCATACTCCCCAGTTTCTCTGGGGAAATACTGTATGCTCAAAATACGCTTTAAAAATCAAAATGTCATCCGCTTTGCAAAGGGCAGTGTAAGTCTCTGCAAACTCCTTCACTTTTCCCTCAGGGTAGATACACGGCTAGCTGTTCTTATATCATCAAACCAGTCATTAAACATAGACCACACCACAGAAAATGGAAAAACAATGAAAGATTTTCTTGTAAATATATACTGCATGATTATAAATAATGCTTGAGTTTTTTTCATGGAGAAGTTGCCAAAAAAAGGTTCACCTGTTCACCTTAAGGACAGAAATGTGGAGGATGGTATTTCCAATGTGATAAGGCTGTACATTTGTAGGTACATCAGTATCAACACACGAGCACAAATAGTTGCACATTACAGGCATAAAAATCCATCACAGCTATCTTTGGTTGAGGCAGGAATCACTAATTAGCTACTTCAATATTAAAGCTCAGTGACACAGATGGCTGAAAGAAGGTAGATGACAACCAGATGCTGGAGCTGAGACTGAAGAACATTGCAAAAAAACCAGGAGCATCACTCCTACCTTGATATGTAATGTTTGATCTGGACAACCCTCATAAAACTAAAAAAAGAAAAGGAAATTTTCCTGTCATGCAATTGGCTTTGTTTCACATTTTTACTTTGCAATTTGGACTTAAGTTTTCTCACCAGTAACTGTCAAACAACAGAGAATGTGACTGTGATTTGTAGACTATTGTGATTTTTTTCACAGCAGCATTTTCACAGGGAGTTAATTCTGCATAAAACACAATTATTTCTTTTTAAGTGCCTCCAGAAATTATGAAATAAGTTTTCATATACACCTCACTTCAGAAGCATCAGAATGTTCCAGCTCTGTATCTCCTGAATAACAAAATTACCATGTTTGGTATGAAAACATAGATTACAGTAGTTTAATTAAGACAGTTCTGGAAAAGTGAACAAATATCAGAGCAAAACTTCCATCATTAAATGAAAGACAAATTGCTACATTTTGGTTTGATCGTTTGTATAACTGGCAGGGGAACACATGTCCTAGACAAATACAGTTTTCTTTCTGCTATTCCTAGAATAGAGCTGTGTTTAAAGGTACAGGAAAGATGGATTTTAATCACTATATTGGGCTAAACAAGTGTAGCACAGAGCAGGAGTGGGAGTATATGGAACCTCATTAGAAATGGCCCTCTTCCTTCTCTATGTGCAGATCCAATATTAGGAAGTCTGGCTCTCATTTGCTTTCCAGCACAGATGAGGAAGCCAAGCTTATTATTCCCTTATTAGGAAGGGATATTAGTATTATAATTCAAGCTGGTGAAATTCAGATTCCCTGTCCTGAGGGAAACTTCAAGGCATTGGCACTTGGTTTCATTCTACATCACAGATGAGAAAAAAAGCCCCTTCACTTTGACTGTTCTTACATATTTTGTTTTATTTTGTTCCAGCTGCCTCTGAAATAAATGAGAGCAATAATAAAGTCAAACTGAAGTGTTATAACTTTTATCTAACTAATATTTTGATAATTTTTTGCACATATTTTGACACAGCCATGGCCATGATTCAATTTAGTTGCTTTCAAATAGCATTTGCTGATAGAATGCTGTTACTTTTACAATGGCCCACAAACTCTGATTAGAAAATAACCAATCTGTTAATAGTGAATGAACAGATGTATTTTTCCACCAGTGACACACGACCAGGCCCTGGGATGGTTAGACCTCACCAAGACTTAGAAGCAATATGGTAACAGAGGAATGCTGTCGCACACGGGAGACTGGACTCTGCCTGGACCAGCCTGGCTCTGCAGAGTGGCCTTCTCCAGGAGGAACACCTGTTCACCCCTGCTCCAACAATGAACTCTCTGTCCTTGACTACCTACTTTCTGCTAATGCAGCTGTGAGAGGGGGGACTAAAGAAAAGGAGGGAAACTGTACTGAGTGCTTCCCAAGTGTCTGAAATGACCCGTTCCTTGCTGTTCTTCATGTTTCTTAGTGCCTCAGCAAAGGCTTTCAAATGCTCATATTCCAGAAGAGCACATTGACTGCAATGCACTCCTCTCTAGTCTGCAATTGATCTTGTTGGTTTTCCTCTGTTTGTTTGCTGGGGTATAGATGCATTACTCTTACACTTTAAGGCCCTCAGGTCTTAAATAAATAAGTAATACCCCATTTACCACCTATCCTTGTGGGCATCAGCAGTGCTACCTAAATAACAAAGAAAACAGTAATAGCAAAGTCAAACAAAAAGGAGACCCAGATATCCAGAAAATGAATGGAACGTGGAAGAGGGAGAAAGGAAGCGGAGGCTGAGGACAGAAAGCAGTGAAAAATTACCTAATGCTCGCCTTTTATGTGGGGTATTGGTCCCTTGGGATGAACTGGGGTGCACCCGCTCAGCCAAGGCACAGAAATAATAAGGGCTGCTGTACAACTGGATCTTTCACCAGGGGGACAAAGGGGCTTCAGGCTTTCTACCTGGAGGTATCAGTTCCAATTCACCCCCAGCTCCAGTACAGGCACTTAGCAGCAGCGGGAGCGTGGTCAGCACAAGCTGCCTCAGTGGAGGGAAGGAGACATCACCCCAACATATTTTTTTAATAATTCTGCTAATGAGCAGCGGAAGTGGAGAAATAGACCTAGCACTCCCCTGGGAGAGAACATGTCTGTCCTGGTCATCTTCTGTATCACTAATTAACATGTTCTGAATGGTAACAGGCTGGGACAATCAAGGCTGGAAGCTGCACTGAAAACAACTTCTCAGAAGCAGCTAGGACAAATATTAAAATGAGGAAACCTGTGGAAAAACTGAGAATTATGAGGGAAAAAATGGTAATGAAATAATAATAGCTTGTATGTATCTAATGAGTCTCAACCCAAAGGAACACGCAAGATTTTGCAGCATAATAAGGAAACTAATTTATAGAGGTCACTTTATCCAGCATTGAAATGGAGCTGCCTCTTATGTAAGTGTCTGGTTGATAACAATTATCAACAGTACAGCAGCAGTAGTACAAAACTGCTTGGGTCTGGAAGTATAAAATAATACCAAAACCATCTAAAGTATGTGGTACACAGATCATTCAGCCTGGTTTCAAGTTTGTTTAGAAAGATAGTTTGAGTTTGCCCCTTCAAAAGCTGTGGTGGTAGGAACCAGATTTTCTGAAGTCTGCAACACAGAGATGTCTGTGCCTGAACTATTCTCCCTACCTCCTCTTACAGACAGCAGAAGGAAACAGGTAATTTTAGGACACAATTCATGTGATCGACAACAGATATTTATTTTAAAATGGGATGAATCACTTCCTAAAATTATAATCATATTCTGGCTATAAAGGGAGTCCTGGCATGTAGTTTGAATGTGAACAGCTTTATTGTAAATTTCTTTATTTCTGTCAGATGAAGACTACCTGATATATATATAGACACGAGAGATGCTGTGTGCAAGACACCCAGCTTTGCTGGGTTGATTTTTTTTTTTTAAATTTTAGTAAAGACAAGAAAAACAGCAAAATTTAGATGTCTGCAAAATAGCAAAGGGTACGCTGTTCTGGTCACTATTTACTCTCACAGTGATGCCCTTATTTTTCCTCATCTTCATACTTCTTGCAATGCAACATTCTTTCTTCTATTTCCTCTACAAGTTCATGCTTTGAAGGTGGGAGCAGCTCTATAAGTGCCAAATCACCATATCATGGGAGAAGGAAGAGTTCAGGATACTTGAAGAAACACTATAGAGGCTACAACCTCCTTTTTTCCTCCACCTCCATTTCCTTATTATTTTCCTTTATTTGGAGTTTGAGATCGAGATAGTAATTGCTTGGAGGGCATTGCCAGCAGCAAGGTCTGCCAAGGCATAATCTGAAGAGAACATGCAGGGAAATAAGGAGAAATCTGCTAGGCAAAGTTTCTGAAAGAGGAAATAACCACAGCAAAAAGGTAAACTTTTTAGAACAGACCTCAAGGTGTTTCAGGAATCATCTGTGATTTTAACAGACCATGTTTCTGAGTAGGGCAAGCAACATCTAGCTAAGATCTGTTTTGATGCCTTTGCTCTTATTCTTCCAAAAAGTAAGTTCTATGTGTAAAAATCAGTATGTCTACATATTCTGTGATTATAGTAACCAAGTTAAATACTAAAAATGACAATACTAACTCCCCAGAGAGAGCATGAGAAACAATGGCTTTAGCAAATGGCATGATCCTTGGCAACATGGAAAAATTACTCATTTTTAAAGTTCTTTACTATTTCAGAGAATTACTATTTTCTCTGGGCTTTATCTTTTTCAAGAATACTAAAGGACATCATAATCAAACATATTGTTGAACAATTATGTTCAACATTTAGAAGAGGTGAAAACAAGTATTGCCTCCAAGGACCTGATTCTGAAGGTGCAACCAGAACTACTACAGACAGAATCTTCTGCAAACTCCTTTCAACAACTACCATGACATTTAAATCTTCATATTCCTTTACATTTACAGGAAAAGCTCTCATAATAGATGGGCAATTTCTTTGCTAGATATATAGCTATATATATTGTCCAGGAGTCTTGCTGCAAATGGATGAAGTTCATTACATATAAAGACGTGATAAAACTGAACCGTGTTCTGTGAGGTGGGATGCAATGAGAAAGCAGATACAATGCAACATGGAAGTCTGTCGAGAAGCAGTGTTATGAAGATCCCGAGTATTTTTTAAAATTCGTTCAGAACAGATGGTGTGATAGGACCATGTCCTCTATGCAAGAGAGAGCAGAAGCTGGAAGAATGGGGTATTTTCATATCATTAGATTTGGACCATCTGGCTGTAGTGGGAGATTTTGAACAGAGCAAATCCAAGTCCTCACAGATCGTTCAGGACTCAAAGCATCTCAGTCATCCCTGGTTTTTACAATGAATCCATGCAAAAATCACAAGTTCACCTCTTCCTCATTTTGCCAGTGTATCCTATCTGTGCATATTCTGCCTTTTGTCCTTGCTCTTGAAACTCTGGGCAATGAGCATCACCATTAAATAACAATTTACTGATCAGAACTTGTCTACATTTTTAAATGCTTTTACAAGCTTTCTTTGAACAGGTTTTTCCATGGCAAAGCCCTTGGGAGCATTGTCCTCATCATTTTACAAATGCTCCTACCAATCTCTGACATATATAGAGATTAAGTGACCCGCTTAATGCTACCAGAATTCTCTTGCTAAGAGAAACCAGTATAGGAGGTAGGGCTGAATTTCAGGAATGTCTCTCACTCCTCTTCCAGGATTTTGATCACAGTTTTCCTTTTCCTGATTGAAAATCAACCATGAGGAAAATAAATTAAAGCTATGGTCAGCACGGAGGACTGAGTCACTAATAATATGAAAACTGTTAAGTTATGAGGAGAGGAAGATGGTGCTACACATACAACATGGAAGAGCTGCAGTGTGGCTCTTGGGCTGGGTAAAAGATGTATGTCGTCTAGTTTTAGAGCTGACATTCAGCAGTAGGTTGGAGACACCAGTCAGAGAAACCAGTTCAACAAACCCAGGTGCCTAGCACTATTTGGGATGCCCAGCACCGTTTGGGATACCCTAGGATTTCTGAGATATCTGCAGAAGGCTTGCTCTACAACATCGGCTTCAGCACCAACAGACTCTGAAGTCCCTGCTGTCTTGTCAACTGAGCATAGCTGCAGTTCTCTAGGCTTTCCAGGGAATGTGGAGGGCCCTATGGTGATAGGAAGAGTGGCAGAAGACGAAGCAGACAAAGCCAAGTACAGGACACAGTGGATGAAAAGATGAAGCCTGCAGTCCAGGGATTGGAACAGTGGCCACGTGTTGGGACTAGTGCATCTCCTTCTTGTCTGCATCATGTGAGACTATGGACCGTCACCGTTGGGCCAAACCCATGAAAGGGATTTTGGCATCCAAAAAGCATGCCCAGGGAGAGCTAAAATGCAGTGCCTCAAAATAGAATTTGCAGTAGTCAGCACATTAAGTTTTGGGGCAGGGTGCAAAGTCACCTAGGGCAAACCCCAAAGGGCAGTGTCCTCCTTCAGGCCAGGCACCTAGAAGCCAGTATCCCCACCTCGCACCCACACAGAGGGATCCCTTTAGGGCAGAGGCTGACAACTGTCTCAGTCTTTTAGAAGAGCCTGGAGGGCAGAGTCCTTGCCATTTTCATAAAGGATGCAAGTAAATTCTCCCTTATGTAGGAAGCAATGGGTCATGGTACCACCAAGAAACAGAGCAGATTCCTGGATTTCTCTCTTTCCAAGGCAGTTCTTTAGGCATGGGACTGGAAGAAAGCAGGGAAGGAAGATGGAATCCTTCATTTCCCCTGTGTTATAGAAACATGAGGTCTTTGGTGTTGGAATGTGAGAGAGAGTCCAAGTCTCACCCTGCGGCCCGGCAGTTTCAGGGTCCGTGTGCAGACGGGATATCTGGGGCTCCAGCTCCAGCTGTGTACTCTGCATTAATGTATCCATGGGCAGAACTATACATTGGGTGAGACAAAAAGACTGAAAACAGGAATGCTGCTGGGGCAAATCATAGCATTGCCTTAGGGACCTCTACTCAAAGTCCCCATGGAAACATTTGCTGCATGTAGGGGATGCACAAGCAGTCGCACAGAGCTTCAGCCTGAACAGAAGATCATAACCCAACTCTCTGCAGTGGAGTGACTTCCTTATAAGCTGTACATTGCTCTGAAAATAGCAAATGTGTTGCTGTAACATGGTGTTCTAAATAACTGAAAAGGCTGGAAAGAAATGACACCACCTAATAGGCTAATTACTGCATGCAAGAACACAAAACCTTAGTCAGGTCCTTTTAAGTCCTTCTCTTCTTGTCTGTTGCTGTACACAAATCTCAAACCAAAGTGTGTTGTCATCCTTGGAGTATATTAATTCAGTCAAAATTGAGATTAATGATCCTTTTCCAAGGAATTACACATTCTAGTGTAGCACTTGCTCTGAAGGCCAGTTTAACCACATTGTAGTGTTCTGGGACCTCTGGAAAATTATCTCATGTATCACTGGATAGCAACCCAGAAGAATTTTGATTTTGGCTAGGATTTTTAATACTTATTCTGAATGATGGATCAGCTACATTACACAGTTCCTATTTCTCATAAAACTTTTGCTCATAAATCAAGATGGATACAGCCTCTTATGTATCTCATCTAATGAAATATAGATTAGTCTGATGGTAGATTTTTGGAAGCCCATTTGATGAACGTTAGTCCATGTTTCTTCTCATCAGCCCTTTTTGTTAAAAAAAGAAAAACAGAAAAAAACCACAAAAACACAACACCAAAACTGAGTAAGATACATCCATTATATGAAGGTATTAGCTCAGGGATATTTCTTGGAGTGAAAGTGAGAGATTATTTTTCACATAAAAGCAGGCGAGTACCTGCCTCAAATTATAAATTGTTTCTGAGGTGCAAAGTAATGTCCTAAACATCCTACCTACTGAAATCCTACAAACACTTTAAGTACTATTGGTTCCCTAGAGTTTATCCAATATTGAGAGTAACCTTGTAATGCTGTCAGTAAGTGCTGACACAGCAGAGCTTACACGTACCTTGTGAAACCAGTGAGTTCTAACTACAAATTAAAAGTATCCAGCTCAGCACACAGGGTGGCCATAAGAAACAAGATGAATACAATTTTGCTTTTGCTCTGTGTAAGTCATTCAGCCCTCATGTTAAAGCATCTGTCTCTTTTTCACGTGCTGCCTTCAACTTGGTGTAAATGAGGACCAAAGCAGGGGCAAGTGAGGTCTACCAGGAGTAGTTCTCGCTTCAGGAAGGAAGCATACAGCCTAGCTTTCAGGTGACAGATGTGAAAAACTCACAGGAACAGGGAGCTCTCTTGCCTGCCTTCCTAGAAGCTGGCTCTGAGCAGCTTCCCAGGAGCCATGAGCCCCCAGCTCCCTGATACTTTTCATGCACAGATGAGACCAGATGTGAGGCTCAAGCTAATAAAATCAGCGATGTCTCAGCACAGTCAGCTGGGTTGGGCTATGACAATTATTGAGGGCTTTCCATGGGTGCCACAAGAGCTAAGAGCTGGTTGGGGTGCAGATAAAAATGCAGTGGTCCAGAATGGGAGACTATGGAGAAGAGAGGATGGTAAGCGCTGGGAAAGAAAATAATAGCAAAGGAGGAATTAATGTGTTGTGGAAGAAAGGAGATGCAGAGGCCTGTGGAGCAGTACAGCAAAGGCTAGGACATACTGATGCTAACCACTGCAAGTCCATTGTACAGTGGAGTCAGTGGAGTGACATTAACTTGCAAGAGCTGTTGTATGTCTCGGGACGATGTTTTGGGATGGACTATGAAAGCACTGCTCACACAGAGCAGCCCCTTACTCTGCTGCTAGCTGTGAGGGCAGCTCAAGCACTGAAGAGAAGATCACCCACACAGTAGAGCAACATGACTAAGAAAGAGCATGTCAAAGAAGCAGCTCCATTCTCCCTAAAGGACATAATAGAGATGTCCTCAGAGGCCCAGTCAGACACGATAGAAGAGCACATTTCCAATTATCTGCTCATCTGAAAGGTGAGTAACAGTTGTCACTCACGATCAGGCTTATAAAAGAAATGCACTGCTCCTTTGAGCATGACATTTTTGTCCAATTCAGATAACAGAAGCATAATCACAGGGTTCATTCCTCTCTGGAAGCATACTCTTGAAACTTTTTAGGAGCAAAACATGTCCGAGTAAAGTAGCTCATACCACCTAGGCCCATGGAAATTCCTTTGCAATTAAGTTTGAGAATAAATAATACTGTGAGAATCCCCATATCTCTCTACTGCAGTTTGCTACTCCAGTTCAAATTTGCTCTCCTAATCTCCATGGATCTTAAAGGATCTGTACATACCACAGGACCACCAATCTCTTCTCCGGCTCTCAGACAAGATGAAAAAATGATATAAGGGACCCTCCTCCACTGTGAATATCCATAGTGAGCATTCAATAGTCCCTGCACAGCTTTTCAGTGCAATCAGAGGCTGCTCTCGGAAAGAGGAATAGGCAATCTTTGATAGCTTCCTCTTCCTGGCTTTATCTTGCTTCACTGCCAGTCGCTTAGTCAACTCGAAAGTAGTGTGTACTCCAGCCTTTAATATATGATCCCCTCCAGACTTGTCACGTATTTAGTGTTCGACTCCTAGATGTATGCGTTCCTGAAGACTCTCTTAGAAGGAAATTAAGTTCCAAGCTCATTTTATTGTCTTCTGCTCTCTTCTTCTTTCTGATTGTGGTAAGAACTCTCCTGGGTATTTGTTTTTAACTTAATCATTTGCTGTGCGGTGCCGTGGCTATTTACACACACAAAGCTGCAAAGAGTCAAATACTAAACACAGCACAGGATCACCTGTAAACTCCCATTAAGAGAGTCCAAATTTCAGGACTGAATGCAAATAGAAGTGTTCACTGGAGCACAACTGCTACCAAGAAAAAAAAAAAACCCAGCATTAATGAGCAAAGTTTTCCTCCAAGAATTAAGTAAATGGCAAAAGGAATAAATGACAAGGTTGACATTTTAATAGTGAACTTTCCTTCTGAGTCACAGTTGTGGGCTGTGAATTGTGTTGAGCTTATGCTCAAAGGATGTTGATTAATATTTTTCAAATTGCTTAGCAGCATGTACTATTTAACACACTTAGTTCATGCATCC
The DNA here is from genome assembly GCA_013400235.1 of Oriolus oriolus. NCBI lineage: Eukaryota > Metazoa > Chordata > Aves > Passeriformes > Corvidae > Oriolus > Oriolus oriolus. Next base: position 573,904 of record VXBT01013455.1, on the reverse strand, counting down.
ATGAGCTATTTCTTCCCCTTTCTAAGATGAGATTTTTGTGATTTCTTTGCAATTTTTCATTTTTTTCTTGAATAACAGATGCTCTTGAAAACCACAAGATTCTTTTTTTTTTTAATACAAAAGAGGAAGACTAAAATGACAAAAAATTTGAGGTTTCTCACTAAGTTGGAGAGGGCTTACTCTGTCATTTCTACATGTATTTTATTGCTTTGTTTGGACAGAAATGGAATACAGTGCACAGATAAGCTAGACTTCCCTTGTGCGCTTTCCACCACAGCAATTTGCACTCACCTGAGAGTGCTGAGGTTTTTTAAGCTGTTTTCCAGCACCCATTAAATAGATTTGGATGCTACCTGTGTAGCTAGTACTTAGATCTCAGTTATTGCTATTTGCTCTCCACAATGGCTTTTTATCGTGGCACCTAACGTTGAGTATTTCTTCCAAATAGAAATGAATCACTCAGCTTTATTTTGTTTTAAACCTTGTGAGATAAGAGACAAAATTTTTCGTTAAAGTAAATTGGTGTGACTGAAAAACTGCTGTCCTTCATACTGGATCATCCTATTAAAAAAACTGAAGGGAAAGGGAAAATGCAGATGTTGTTAAGCCTTATTTTTTGATATACTGCTTTGGTCAGCTCTGTGTTTCTTTGCAGAGATCTCGACCACAAACATCATGAACTACTATGTTCATGGACAATAAAAGACCGCTGTTAAGTATTGCCAAACCTTTTGCACAGGTCGAGGAGAACATATGATGGGGAAACAGTCTTGGAAAACACGTCACTAACAAGTCTCAGGAACTAGATGCTAATTCACCTTGGAGAGTTATTCACACTGAAATTATTTGTAGTGTAGCCTGTATGTCAGTACATCTTGATTAAAATAGGCAGCTGACTCCATTAGAAATAATACGAGAATGGCGCTGATATGTTCATTTGTAATCTCTTGCCCGAAAGACACCCTGGAGGTCAAAATTTGCAGTAATTGATGTGTATCTGAAAAGTCCAATGCAATCAGCTGCCTGTTGTTGGTGATCAGAGACTGACACCAAACATCAGAAGAGAGAGGAGGACCACAAAGTAGCAAATGTTGGTAGTAAGTTCTCAGAAACCTTCTTAATTACTATCATATTGACCAACAGATACAGTTAATAAGAGATCTTAATGCTTAAGAGAAAATGGTGAGTACACAGATAAATAACAGGGGAGAAAGGAGGACCCTGCTGATAAACATGTCTAAAATCAGGTCATTCTAACAAGACTTAAGCTTGTACATCAGCTTAAGAGTGAAGCACACAAGCATGCCACCTGGTGAGCTAAGAGGACCTAGAGCAGCTCAGGACAAGCCCAGTGCCCTGCATCTTATTACTAAGTATGATTTTAGCACTCCTTTCACATTTAAGCCATCTACAGACCTAAATAAATAAGATAAGCTTAGAGGTGTTACCCCCCACTGCCTTATAGGAGAGCAGAATTTGCATTTCCAAACCTTGTGACATATTGGCATGTTGAAGCAATGAAGATTTCAGATATACTGAGAAACTCCTAGTTATTCCATTGGTTCTTTCTCCTTTAGTTGCTTTAAGACCAAGTCTTGGTCCTTCACCATTCAGAAGTTACCTACTGTGTGCATAGTTGTCCACCTGAGATGCCCCCTCACCTAGAGAAATCCAACACATGTTCAGGATAGAAGGAATTGGTGTCATGATGTAGAGTTTTGCCTTGCCAACCAGATCTTGGGTTTTCTGGAGAGTGGGCGCAATAGATAATAAAGGTTCACTGCTATTTTATAAGAAGTAGAATTAATGCTATTTGGTGGGGGGGTTCGTTGGGGGGATTTCTTTACCACTCCCACAGTTGATTCAACCTGAGCACTGCACAGGATTTAGCTGTGTTTCACCTACTCAGCATTCAGGGAATATATTGGACTAAGAGTGTTTGCCCAGTGGTTTTCTGGTATGAATAATGAAGCTGCAGGAAGCCATATGCTTTTTCTAATTATCCATTATCCTCATTATTCAGCTACTGTCTGATTATCGATTCAAAAAATCCAGCTCAGCACTGAAATTTAAATTCAGTAAATTAAATTTTCAAGTTACTTTAGAATAACCTAAAAAGAAAAAAGAAATCTCACTAGCAAATTCTGCATTTATTAAGATAAATTACTGAGATCCCAAGAGACATGAAATTAAAAGTAATGTGAAAAGCTAAAACACAAGACTGGGAGATTCTTCCACCAATTTCTGCAATTTCCCTTGATGCTTCATGTCTACCTGGGACATTCACTCCAAAAAATAGAAGATCCACTCAGGAAGAAAGAAAGAATTAAGGGGCTTTACCAGTAAATGTAGAAATGTCATCATCCCACTCTACTTGGCACTTGTCAGGCCTCACCTGAAGAACTGTGTCCAGTTCTCATCCCCATAACTCAAGGAAGATGCAGACAGACTGGAGAAAGTCCAAAGGAAGGTCGTGGAAATGATCAAAGGGCTGGACAATATGCCCTATGAAGAAAGACTGAAGGAGCCAAGTCTTTTCTCCCTGGAGAGAAGAAGGCTCAAGAGGACCTCATCACAGTTCTCCAGTACTTACAGGGTGGCTGGAAAGAGGAGGGAGGATCTCTCTTTACAAGGAGCCACAGGGAGAAGACAAGTGGCAACAAGGCTAGGTTTCATCTTGGTGTAAGGAACAACCAGTGTGATAACAACCAATCACTAGAACAACCTCCCCAGGGATGTTGTAGAGTTCCCATCAATGGAGGTTTTCGAGATCTAAGGGGTTGGACCAGATAATCTTCCTAGGTCCCTTCCAACCTGGGGTCTTCTGTGATCCATAAAGAAACACATAATGAAAGATGCTAATTAATGCATGGGTGCTTTCTTAAAGTATTTTAAGGTGGGATGGCCACGTTTCTACAGACAGATGATACAATCATGGGTTACTCCTGGAGGTTTAGGGAGATGCACAGTTCACCTACAGACAATCCACCAGTCCAGCCTCTGCAAGGTCTCACACTGATGCGTTGCAGGTGCTGTGGAACCAGAGCGTGGAACCACTCTGGCATCTCTTCCATACTCTCATGCCAAGGTATTCACATTGTCCATTTTCAGGCCCTACAAGTATGGCAGTTCAGACCCTCTAAGCAAGAAGCTCGCTGCTACCTGTCTTCAGGCAGCCCCTGTAAAAAATCTCCCTCCTCTCCAGCAGAGTTTGCTCCCTGTCCCTGTCTCCACTATAGGCCTCACAGGAGCCATACCAGGGAAGTCAAACAACAACTGTCAGCAGTCATGAACTTTCTTCTCCCTCACACTGAGCATTCCTCTGCCACGCTGCACAGTCTGGTTCAATGTGCCTAATTATGACTGATGGATTGCTTTTCTACTAACATGTAAAATGAGAGAGCTGATGTGCTCCCCCATGATAAACTGTGCGTTATGAAACACTCAAAGAAGTGAGCATGCATCTTGGAAATAAATTATGAGAAAAAGTACAGCTGACAAAGAACTGCCACCATCGACGCAGAATACAGAGTGCTTTCTGTGTATGCAACATGCTTCATCTCCTACACACGAAAGAATTTAACAAAGAGCCAAGTAACACAGGTGAGAGTTGCTGGAAATGCACTAAAAGTAATTGCCCATCTCATTCTGTTTTTATGAAAGCAAAAACCAATCCCAAACTATTCCTCTGGCCTCACTGCTGAACGACATATGATGAGATGTACCCAAAATGAGGATGGGGCACAAAAACAATTTTCAGGACATAACAGGTTGCACTCAAACAGAAATTATGGATCTGGCAAGAAATTGCAGAAATTATGGCATTGGCAAGGCACCTCCCGACTCCAGTCAGAAAGGCTGTCCAGGATTACACAGCTGGTGAGCTGTATCCATATTCCAACTGCATTTACCGAGATGATAGAAATCCTCACATCTTGATAACTGGGACTAATCTCTGACCAGTCTGGAGGTGAATAATCTCCATATCATCCTCTCATCTCTGTGAGTTACAAAGAACATGCCAGATAAATTCTTCCAAATTCATGTTTATATCCCAATTCTCCCAACTGAATGATACCACTATCTTAAAATAACAAAGGAAGAATATTGCTGAAAATAAGGTGGGAAAATGCAAGCAACTTTTAGTTTAAAATTTGTCCTTATCCTCTCCCTATGACCTCACAAGATGTCAATCTCATTTGTATTTTATTAAGCACCATTTCTAGTTTTTTATCTTTTTACAGGTATTTTGACATCCTTTCTGGAAACTCTGTAGTAACGTAGAATGAAGTGAGCCAAATGTGACAATGAGGAGGTGGGGAATACTGGAAGGCAAGATATGAGTTAAAACCCAGGAGAGGAGCTTTTCCGTGACCTCCCACTAATTTCTGATATCACTAGGCAATATTTAGTGAGGTTACTCACAGAAGTTTGCAAATAAGCTGCACAATATTATCCCAGTATATGCCATTCATGCTGTGTGATAAGAAATAGAGGAGCCATGCCTCTGCTACTAGAACATCTTCCTTGTCCCTACTCAATGCAGAGAAAAACCTGAGCTAAATCTACCTGGATTCCTCCTGAAATCTTCACAATTTGCTTAAACAGACACAAAACTTTTGCTCATCTTTCTGGACTCTGGAGTTGTACTACGTTTTGATTTTGAACAGAAGGAAATGCATTTTCTCAAGATTTCATGCAATAAAGATTGACCCAAATGTATTTTCCAGAGCCAGAATAATGGAACACATTTGCCCCTCTAGGCTGTTTGCCAACCTTAACTTGGCAGTTTGGTGTCAGGTTGCCATCTCTTGAGAACTAGAAATTACATCCTCCAGTGTGTAGTTTCTACAGCACGGAGTTAAGAAAACATTCAGGTGTTTAATTGATTTTTGTCACTTTTCAGCCATTTTTCTTCATTAGGCATTTCTTTTGGTCTCCAACTTGTCACTTATGGCTCCTGAAACCATATTATTTCTCTTGGAGAATTAGCCTAGTCTGACAAGAACCATTTGCCTTTCAGGGAAATATTTTATGGCTTGAACACTTCAATGGTGTTGCTGAGAGAAGGCTCATCAGAAGTGTTCGTCATTCTTTGCACTTTATTGACATTTATGTTACAATTATATGGAGGTCTGAGAATAAAAATATTTGCTGGAGTAGGCCACGACTTCCCACCTTGTAAAGCACATTTTGGTCATATCTTATTTCACACAATCAGCTTTTCTGCTTGGAATAATATTTTTTACATGACACCAGATTTTCTTGACCTGGGTTATTTTTTAGAATTAATAGTATTTGCACTAGAGAGTGGAAATTCAGCAAAACTTTGTCATTTCTTTCCACTACTTTGAAAGGGGGTGACAATTTTTAGAGATTTTCCTTTCTGCTGCAGCAGTGTAGCAATGGACTGACAGCTGGCCCTCAAGTTAATGCTTTGCAATGAACCATATGAGCATTCATAATCACAGCCCAGAAACAGAATTTGTGGACATGAGATCTATCATAACATATGCATAAAAGTTAAGTATCCATCTCATTGAATTAGCTGTGAGACAAAATACGCTTTTCTGAAAGTGTGGAACTCTTGCTCTGTTTGCAAAACACACAGACAGGTCCCTTCCGAGGCTGTGTCAGGGGACACGGCTGCCTTGTGCTGTGGTAAACCAGTGCCAGACCCTGGCTCTGTTCTCCCTGATTTTGTCCTGGAGCTGTGCTGAGACATTGCAGGTCTTTCCCAGCCAGCTTCGGTTTCCAGCATGAGCACAGGGGAAGCAGAGGAGGTGAGCAAAGAGTGGTGGAGCTTGGCTGGGTCGAATGTGTGCACAGGGTGGGTGTGAAGCATAAGGCATCTCACATCTCAGAGGGACATGGGAACTGAAGGAGCAAGCATACCAGAATACGAACCTTTCTGGGGTGAAATTACCCGGTAACTGGTCCTAGCTCTCCAGAAATACCAAGCTGGCTGAGGGCCAAGGTAAGAAGTAGATGACTTGAAGATCAGGGAGGCAATATATCAAGAGATTCAGCTGCCCTGCCCAAAGCACCTTCCATCTTTTTTTTTCATACCTCCCTGAGCTCCACTAATTCTCCACTAATCTGTTCTTGCCCTCTGAAACACTCCTTACTCAGGGTTCACCTTCCTCCCAAACCACTGCCATGCTGAACTTTGCTGCTGTCATCAGTGGGCTCTGCACTCTCTCTTTCACCTACCCATCGACAGCTCCAAGCCAGCTACAACCACATTGCTGTGTGGCACTCAGAGACATGGTAGGAAATGGAGGTGGGGGAGAGAAGTCAAAACTTTTAACTGAAATTAATCACAGTTCTAAAAACATGCATTTGCAGTACTTCAAACTCTCACCCATGCACCCTGTTCAAGCAAAGGCAGCAACCCTTGAAGAGCAATTGCATTTAACTGGAGATCCATTTCCCATTGTCAGTCCCCTACCTGACACTGAGTCACTGTGCATTACACACCTTGGAAATCTGTGTTGCAAATTGAAAGAAAGAGCAGTCAAATAAACCAAAACATTTAAGATTGTGGGTGGCATTGTCACGTACTAGTGGGAAAAGCATTTAACAAAAACTGCACTTAAGGTTGCATTGTCTTTATGGTAAAAACTCGGACCAAGACAATATCTATGCAGTTCTTAAATGGAGTAGATATAAGCTTTGAATCTAAAAATAGGGCACATTCATTTTTTCTAAAAATTGTGGAAAGCTCTTCAAGGTTCACAGACCAGCTTTCAAGACAAAAGAATGAAAGACAGACCGCAGTCATTTGTCCTAATAAAAGAAGGTCTTTATATCTTTCCAGAAAAATCAAACTCTCAACTCAGAGGCCTTTGAGCTGATTTGGTGTTATCATTTTGACCCAAATGCAAGGTCAAAAGCCATTTCTGCTCAATAGGCCAGTTGGTGAATACTCAAGCCCTTCCTGACTTTATATGTTGGCAAGAAAAGAAACCCATGGCAAAAGGCAAGGAATGGAAGACGTCTTCATCTCTTTGTATAGTTGTATAGCTGTATGCGCTGCTACTCAATCAGAAGGTAGCTCAAGTAATAACTGAAAGGAAAGAGCTTACTTGGCTTCCTTTTGGCTACTTTGGGTGTCTTAGTTTCTTCAGCATAGTTCCTCACCTGTGAAGCGTAACCCTCACACACAACCCTCACATACACTGCAGAACAGCCCCAGGGGTCCTTCTGGCTCTGTGTCTCTAAGCTGTAGGAGCTGACAGCTGTCTGCTGCACTGGCTGAGGAAGAGGACTAAACTTCCTTCAGTTCATGGAGTGCCACTCTTTTTCTGAGCTCTGTTATTCAGGAACTCCTTATTCTTTCCAGTACCAACACCTGTAGGCATTTTCTACAGAAGTGGGAAAAGCCAGTTTAACATATGTGCTAACCTTGTCACGTAAGTGCAGTTTAGTCAGTGGAGTTTGGTGAGCCAGTGACCATATGTGTATCATTCCAGATTGATCTGAAGTGTCCTGTGAGCTGTTCTGTGAGCTTAGACCAGTTCCCCAAACTTAAGCATGTAGGATTGTTTGAGATGTCCTTGGGGATTCCACCTAGCTGCCACTTTCTGGAGCTCACTGATGCTAAGCCCTTCCAGCGTGGTGTGGAAAGCTACAGGAGCCCCAGCAGATCCCTCCAAATTTTCCTTATTCATCTTCCCTCAGACTGGCTCAAAACTGTGAGTGAATCAATATGGGACTAAAATAACAAACAAACAGCCCTCAAATTTCCATGTTAAGTCACATCTTTCCAAACATCATCTTCTCTATTAAGTCTGTGCAAAAGTGGGCCAAACTTTTCAGTCCTATCTGTTGGGACAAGAAAGAAAGAAACAAAGTCAAAAAAATTCCTTCTTTCCTGACAGATTGAGTCCGGTATTATCACAAATTGCCTGTATTCCTACATCCTGTTTTGACTGGCTGAGGCACAGAGGAGAATCTATGTCAGCTGGCAGACCATGTCACCCCATACTATGAGGTTCCTATGTCTTGTTACTTAAAGTAAAAATATGCTATTTTTTTCCCCAAAAGGGACACTTAATTGAGGCAATAACACATTAAGACCAACAGCACATTGCACTTCAGCAACACTGATGAGCAAATCAATTTCTGTTCACTCAGAGTCATGCTTTTGATTTCTTTGCTGAGGCTCCAATGGTCTGAAAAAAATGCGTTCAAAAATTCTCAGGATGAAGGCTGTAGCTGGCAATTATATTAAAGAGGACAATTAAATTATTTAGAAAAGGGGAATTATTGTGTAGAAAAGACAGTGTCTGTGGGGGCTGAGTGAGCTAATGAAGTGAAGCACCCCATAATTGGGACCACTGTAACCCTAACATGTGGTTCTTCCAGACAAAGCAGGTTGCTTTGACTCTTTCATCTCTATACACATAAATACATGGAAATACATGTTTATTTTTCTTTAAAATCCCTGTGAATATACATTTCTTTTTCTTCCAAATCCCTTCTGGTACAAGAAATGTCACTGCATTCATTTCCATTCCCCAAGTGCAGAAAGGAAGAGAGAACAAACAACATATGACAGGAGTTATTCATACTGTATAACGTGCTGTTGGAAGGCATTCAGATACCAAGTGATAATATCTACAAAAATCATAATAGAAAAGACTTCATAGTAGATCTCATGTAAGACATGGCCTAACAAGAAAGGTGGGTCAAGGCTTCCTTTGCAGGTAGTGCCTGATGCCTCCAACTCAGGGGAGAGGGAGGGTGGTCTCATGCATCAAGGACTGCACAGGAGCATCCCTGTTCCAGGAATTCATCACGTACTGAGATGTTGTAGGGCAAAGGAGAATAGATCCCAATTCTTTTTAGTATCCAGCAATATTTTGAATGTTATTATCTTGATTTGTCTTTTGAATATTGCCCTTAGTGTAAAGAGAAATCCCTTTAATGAACAAATGAATGCTTGCAATGACATAAATCCTTCAAACCAGTAATGCTGACTTCGTTTAATCTGATTGCCACTCCCCACACAAAACCAGTAGGGCTGATCCTCTTTCCATTGAAGTCAACAGCAAAGATCTAAAACTGCTCCAGGAGGAAGAGGATTAGGTTCTTAATTAGGATAAAGAACATTGTTCACTCAATTGTGTCAAACATTGCTCCTTCCACCATGTCTAATATCACATAGAATAGCTGAATTTTTCTTGAGCAGTTTTTTATAACATTAATGGGTGCCATAGTGGTTAAGATTTAATGCTGGTAGACACACAGCAGCAGTTTGGAAGCAGTAGATTAATGTTCTTGTTGTGTTCTTGACTTTTTTCTTAATTCGAATTTCCTTTTTAACAAGGAGATGCTTACAGCTGAGTCAAGTGAGAACGGATGTACACAAAAGCACAGCCATAATTCTTTCCTGATAGCCTGGTTGCTTGGAATAGTCAATAAAGCCACCTTTCTCAATAATTCCTGTATTGCCTCAGAGCCATGGTCAATAGCTAGGAGCCATCCCCAAATGCTGAGTTGTCACTTTAGGTCCTGTCTTGTATCTCATCTAATTATATATTTTTTTTTTAATTAATAAATTATATTTCCTGAAAGAAACTATGGAATAATATGTAACTGTTTAATCACTGTGCTAAAAGCCAGGGCAGTGAAAGCAAAGAAATTTAAACCAACACACGAAGCCAAATCAAGACTGAGGCTAAAGAATTTCTATCTAAAAGTCTTTTAAGATTTACAAGAGAAAAAACCTGGATTATTTTTTTGTTTCAGATGAAGTCAGCAGATTTTCTCAGATCTTTTCTTTTGCCAGATGAATTAGTATTTCCTTAAGTAAAAGATTTTCACTGAAATTTGGCAATGTTTCTAAATACATCTCTGTCATTGCCAAAACTGTAATTTTTTCAGCTTCAGCTTCGATACGTCTGTTATGAATTTTGCATATTCTGTCTCAGAATATCTAGCATCTATAATTCTCAAGAAGTGCAATGACCCAAAAAAAGAAGAGTAGAAGGGAAGAGCCAAAACTGCAGTTGTCTACTCCAGGAATTCTTCAAAATATCAAAGTGAGATGGTATTACTTACAATACCTTACTCTTCGAATATGCTTTGTATATGCAAAATATTTTATTGGATGCCAGGAAATTTTTCTAATACTGTGGTGGATAGAACTCGTGTGGAACACAAGCAAAAGCAGTGTGCTACGCTAGCATCCGGGGACAGGAATACGCTTTTAAGCAAATTTCATGCTGATCTCTACCACACTGAAATCCCGGGGGTTGTGAACTAGATCCGTTACGGATGAGGCAAAGAAAACCCAAACAAGACCACTGTCTCATCAATTTCAATCATTCATTGTAAATCCCCACTTATTTTCTCATAGGCACATGTAAGTGACTTCCAACAGAGAATTTTTGAGCCTAGCAGAGTAACAGGAAATCTTGCCATGAGGAACAAGAAATGCAGAACTTCTTCTCAGGTATCTTTCAGTATTTATGCTGGCAGTCTTCAGACCCTCACAACCCAGCCATGTTTTTGTTCGGCTCATGGGACTGTTTCATGAAGAGCAGAGCATATTTAGGATCGTATTTTGAGTGACAAATGGTTGAAGGTTGGGATAGCACTCAGAGAAGGCCATATATGTTGCACTGTCCATATGCTCTCCTCTGGGTATCTGCTTTTTTCTGCTGTCAGAGGTGTGATGCTGAGCTAGGTGGGCCTAGGGTCTGACTCAGCTTGACCACTGGTGTTGTAAGAGTTCTCAATGAACTCTGAACAATACATCACATTGTCTGGTAGTTCCACTCCTGGTACCATTGTCACTGCCTCTATCACAAAGCAGATGGTATTAAAATCTCTGATTCCCTCAATTTTTGCCATATCTCACAACAACAACAACAAAAAAGTCTTGACTCTGAGTCTATTTTTCCATTGCTGATTTTGGAAACTCATGGTCCAAAACACTCTGTATATTCTCTGTTTTATTTTGTTTTTATAGGACCTACAACATTCATGATCCTGATACTTCCCCTTCTGTTAGAAGAAAGACAGCAAGCAAGCTAAGTCATCCACTACGTTTCTCTTTGCATCCCAGGCATATTTCTGAGCACTTTCACCACATTTGCCATTTCAGCTGATCAATCTCAGCCTGCAGAAGTGACTGCTCACTCTATAAAACAAATGGATGAAAATGAGGCACAGCTAATGTGCATTTTGTCAGAGGTGTTTGCCCACAGACATTTTCCCTTGATACCAGGCACTTCAATGAATCAAAAGAAAGACACCTCTCAGAAGGAAAATAGCAATTTGCTCAATAAGTTTATTTTAATGGATGAAAATGAGAAGATGTGTCTTTTAGAGAGATGAGTGAGGTAGCTTTGCTAAATCTATTTTGCTATAAACCTTCATGTTTCTTAAATGTGTATTTTATTATTTTGCCATTCCTATGACTGTAAGGCTAATGTTTGATTTCTGGCCAAAAAAACCTGCCTATATGAGTTGTAAGGCATTGGATTTGTTGCAGGAAGAAGAGATAAGGAGTTACTTCAAAGCAAAGAAAGTGCGTTTGTTAAAAAATGTGTTACTCACATACCTATGTGAGTGATCTTCAAGACAGTTTTTATTAATTGCCACACTCCTTCAGAAATGCCCTTTTTCAAATGTAAGAGATATTTCTAAAGTCAAGCACAAAAATATTTCGAATATATTATAAACATATTCTTTTTGACAATAGTCACTTCACATTGGACAAGTTTCCCCCAAACCTAGTGGAAAAGTTTTGGTTTAGTAGTCATAGTTAGTCTAGAAGAAGCTGAAGGATGAAATGTATTTGCACACATATTCATCCAGATTTACAAGGAACAGACCTATTAATACTATAATTTGCACAGAGACAACTCTCAAGCAGAAGACAAAAATATAACAAAATAATTGTTCTCTGCCAATTATTTCTCCTTCTGCTAATCATAGTGTGAGAAAATAGATGGAACTTGAACAAGAGCACACAAGGCTGAACACTGAGGGAACTTCCCTAGGTTTTGTCCATGACAGTAACTGGTGATTGATGACTCCCAGGCCTTACCTCAACTCATGAGCCTTCTGTTTTCTCTCCCCTCTCCAGCTGAGGAGGCAACTGATAGAGTGGTTTTGGTGGGCACCCAGTGTCCAGCCAGGGCCAAACCACCACAGGGCCACAAAGGTGACCAGAGTGCTGGAGCACCTCTCCTTTGAGGAGAGGCTGAGAGAGTTTGGATCGTTCAGCCTGGGGAAGAGAAGGTTCTGGGGATGCCTTATAACAACTTTTCAGTACATAAAGGGGGCTACAAAGAGAGCTGGAGAGGAGCCTTCTACAAGAGCAGGTAGTGACAGGGCAAAGGAGAATGGTTTTAAACTAAAAGAGGAGACATTTACATTGGATGTTAGGAAGAAGTTCTTTGCTCAGAGGATGGTGAGACCCTGGCACAGGTTGCTAGAGAAGTTGTGGATAACACATCCCTGGCAGTGTTCAAGACCAGGGTGATGATCTTGATGGGGCTTTGAACAACCTGGTCTAATGGAAGGTGTCCCTGTTCATGGCAGGGGGTTAGAACTTGATGATCTTTAAGGTCCCTCCCAAGTCAAAATATTCTGTGATTCTATGGTACTTGCAGATACCCCAACTTTCTCTCTTATTTTCTGCATAGCACTGCTCCAGCAGAACTCTTCTGTCAGGACTGTGCTTTGCAAAGTCTGACACAGGTTAGGAGCAAAAGTTGAAAGAAAATAGCAGAAGCCTTGGAATTTACAGACTTGCCTTAGTGTTGATTTACTGGTGTCTTTGAAACACAGACATAACTACCTTATTAGACAAATCAGAGATGTGGTTTTTTTACAGTCATAAAGCTGTTACCATTTATTTTCTGTATGTCTGTGTTTTGAAATTCACAGATGGAGTCCTAATATTGGAGTTCCTAGAGGTCCTGGGGATTCCCAGTGTGTAGCAGATCTGTTCATGTCAAATCATTATCAGCACCATGCTGTGGACTCTGCTGGGAAGAAACTTCGGCAGTTTATCAATATTATGAAACTAAGGAAAGATACCCTGCTGTTGAGCATCTTTCCACCACCTGCTGTCTGCTTTCTCTTTCTATGCCTACATCTTTCAGAGGCCACCACTTGCTCTGCTGGGACCACCACCAGGTCCTCCTCCATCCAAAGATGAATATTTGTAGTGACTCTTCCAGACTGCATCTCCCACCGCCACATTTCACTCCAGTGTTTTCGAAGTGCCCCTTCAAAATGGGATCTGTCATGTATGGCCTTCTCCTCCAACAGGATGTCAAGACCAAAGAGCATGTCACAGTGAGTCACCACAAACTGATGACAAAAAAGCCCTGTTAATATCCAGCTGCCTGAATCCAAAAGGCCCAAAGACAGTTTCCCCTTGTGTTCTTTAATAAGCTGCTTGGACAGAAGCCTTTGGGTACAACTATCACATGTTTTCCTGTGGGTTACCTCCTCTCATGTCTCTAGGTATTAGCAATCATACCACACATCCCAGTTCACACAAAACATCTTTGAATGTCACATTCCAACATTCCCCAACATGCTTTCTTACTGCACATTATCAAAATTCTAAGCACAAAACCCTGGACAGGCTTTTGTTAGTCCTTTGAAAAACTAAAAACCTCCTGTCTGCTAGTCTCGTCTCTGAAAACCTTTCCAGAAGACTTGCAAGCTTCCCTTTAGTCCATTTCCATGGCTACAGATATTCTGTTGTATAGTCTTCAGACCTGACTGAGCCAGGTATACAAATTTGGAACCTCTTCATCCTATTTACTATAAAATACATTAAAAAGGGTTCAGTACAGAAAGTGTTTTGGCCACTGCATAGACCTAAAATGGATACAAGAATTTACACCATTACCGTGCTCTTTTGCAAAACAGCAGCTGGCTTGTAGAAAAAAAAGACAAAAAACTTCTTTGCTTCAGATGGCAAGTGATGTAAAAATGTTTCTATAATGTGGGGATAAACCACTGGCACCCTTTAGATTAACACTTATTTTGGTTATGCTGCTTTGACTTCATGCAGTTCTTTCCATTCCATCATGTTGGTCAGAGCTGCTGACAGACGGATTGATGTGCTTGCTCACAAATTATCAGGGAGATTCTCCTTGTGGAAAGGGTGGGAGGTAGAAGCAGAACGAAGTATGTTGGAAAAAACAGAAGTTGTGATGCATGTTAGGTGTACGTTCTGGCCGACAGTTCTCTTCAGAGAGATGAAACTGCTTTGAACAAGTTCCTTTCCAGGTTTCCGCTAAACTTGAATTGCCCTGGTGAATGCCATCAGAGCTGGCAGCAGCCTGCAGCTTGCTCTTCTAAGCTGACTGAACTGCCTGGAAGTAGAAGACCAGATTTCATTTAGCTGATCCTGCTCTTCCCTTCCCAAGCATTCTCTGAGGAAAGCAAGCAGATAATGATTCATATCCTCTAAGCAGGGAGGGATTTGGAGACATGCCATGGAGCTCAGGGCTACCTTCGTTCATACCCAACATATGTGGGCAGTTACTGGGCAAGGGACTGATGATGAAGCCTGACAAAGGTGAATACCCCAGGCTCCATCTCCTGCTCTCAGTTTACTGTGTCTTACCACGTATGGCACATTGGCTGAGCAAAGGAAGAGCACATATAAAACTACAGACACTCAGATCCACCCCAGCTCATGCGGAGATCAAATGCAAATCACAAACATCAAGGATGATTTTGCTTTCCCAAAAAGAGGAAATATTATCGGATAGGGGGTAATCATTCCTCTCTCTTAAAAGCTCCCACACTGCCCAGAACAACACAGGATAAACTCTGGCAGATAAACTTCTGATAGACCAGAGCATTAATAATAGGCAGGGACCAAGCAAGCTGTCATCAGATTAAAACACTGGAAATCTTCCAGTGGATGCTTGATAAAGATCTTGCTGAAATACATCTGACATAGACATACACTCCTACTCAGCAAATGATGTCAAAGCAATAAAGATGCACTTCATATTCTGCACTGTCTGCCTAATAAGCTATGTCACTTTAAAGGTCATTATTTGCAAGGCCCAAGACTGGCCTGAGAGCTTTATCCTGTCCTTTTCCCTTCCACTGGGAGCTATACCAGGCTGGGAAGTTCAGTCTTGGCAGAGAGAGGCCAGCCTAGGTTTGGTGGCTGCTGAAGAGCTGCTTCTGAGCAAAAAAAATCTCTGCTAGGAAACTGTGTCTCTTATTGAGTAGATGAACTGCTCATTGAATGCAAAGTCTTCAGACTTCCAGATTTATTTCTGAAACTAGAAGAAAAAGAAAAGAGTTGCCCTGGTTTTGGCTGGGACAGGGTTCCTTTTTTTCCGCAGTAAGAGTGCATCACTAAAAGGTGAATTTTGTCACCTTCATACTTTTCTATTATATTTCAAAACTCAGCTTTTTGCCTCAATCTATAGATTCATAGTCAAAAACTGGGGGGAAGTGAACTTTTCCCATGCGCATTTCAGAATGCTTATAGTTTTCTACAAGTACTCTTTCAACATAAAAAGGATGCTACCAAAACTGGTAACTTGTTATCTGTATGCAAAACAATGGCAAAAACAGTATTTATAATACTTTACACATGCTGTATATCCACAAAACACTGCAAAACAATCCGTAATTGTTACTTTTATTGCCTCAATAGTAATAAGAAATAACTTACATTGTCATTATTTTGCCAAGTGCAGGGGGGTTACTCCTAGATTTCACTGGCTTCTGCATAATTTAAATTAAATGTAATTTAGCTATCACAGAAAGTAAAAAAGGTACTGAGTACAATGTATATTTTTGAGAAGAAAATATCTGTCTTCTACTTCCAGATACATCACCCAGTTGTCCCTTGTGTAAACTGTATGAGGCAGAGACACAAATACAAAAATTATGGACTAGGACATATTTAGATGAATTGCTGTTTGGAAACCTCCTTCCATCTTAGATTCAGATGCTTTAGAAGTGAATACAATAGCTGTAAGATTCCAAAGGGAAAGGAGAATTATGGAAGTTGCATTCGTTTTAGCTTCATTATACAACCTTCAGACAGTTTCTGAAGAAAAACAAATCAATCATCAAGCTGGAAGGGTAGGGGAATTATTATTTTTTAGAAGTATAGAAAAGAGAATGAAGGCAAAATTGGAAGTTAAAGACATTCCAAATACATTTTGAAGGCTATATTTCAAAATTGCCACAACAGATTTTTCAAAGGTGAGGTAGAGAGAGCTGAAACACTGCAAACGGAAATGTAGGCATTTACAACCATACAAAGAAACACATGGTGAGTAAGAATTTGCTAAAGGTTATTGGAAATTACTAATATTTCAGCTGAGATGGGGGAACATAGAAAAAATAATTTACAGATTGCTTTGTTTTCCCAAGTGCCCAAATCATTACAGCTCAGACAAGAGTATCAGTATCTGTTGCCCTGTAAATAAAACAGCCTAAACAACAAAACTGAGAAAGTTTAGCTCGAAAAATGATTCTAATTTGTGACTCAGTAGTAGACATTTCAAAGCATCAGTATGCAAACCAAAATAAAATGTTGCAATGTTCGCTAGCACCTGTTTGTTTTGTCTAAATCTGTCCAATTCCTGCTAATGACTGCAGCTTCAGTCTTTCCATTCAGCAACTCACTCCAGCAGGGCTCAAACACCAGCCATCAACTTTGAAGCTTGTCAGGACAAATCTGTTTGTCACCTGCCCAGCAATTTTCATGTGGACTGGGGGTTTATACGGTTAGCAGAAGCGGGAAACTCCTGTCAGTTCCCATGGAGTTGTTTCTTCTTTCCTCTACTGTTGATACCTTCCTTATTTCCTTAACCATTTTGTAGATGCTTTGTTCTCAATGTTGTCATACCATGAGAAATGTGCGATTTCTGTTTCTAGCATGATGCAAAATATTTCAGAAGTTCAGAATGCTTTATCCTAAAAAAAACCGAGATGCTGAAAGATCCTCATTAAGTCTCTTTAGGACTTTGTGATAGTCCAGCTATTATTTTGTAGAGGCCCACAGGTGTGAATTTACAGTGGGAGGAGAGTTAAAAAGAGCTTTCATGCTTTCATACTCCACATCACACTGTAATAGTACAACAGTTGACTTGTCCAGCCCTGGCACAGAACAGCAGGATCCAACACTATGCACTTTTCAGTTGGTACAGTTTTGTAGTCCATGCCCATAGTCAGATGAATGCTGCTGTCACAGTTTAACCCCATCCAGCAAACAAGCCCCACACAGCCACCTACTCACTCCCCCACCAGCAGGATCAGGGAGAGAATCAGAAGGGTAAAAGCTGGAAACTCATGGGCTGGGATAAAGACAGTTTAACAGGGAAAGCAAAAGCCGCATGCACAAGCAAAGCAAAACAAGGAATTAGGTCACTGTGTCCCATGGGCAGGCAGGTGTTCAGTCATCTCCAGGAGAGCAGGGCCATACCATGTGTAATGGTGACTTGGAAAGACAGAAGTCATCACTCCAAACATCCCCCCTCTTCCTTCTTCTTCCCTCCACTTAATATACTGAGCATGATATCACACGGTCTGGAATATTCCTTAGGTCAGTTTGGGTCACCTGTCCTGGCTGTGTCTCCTCCCAAGCTCCCCTGGATGGCAGTACAAAAAGCAGAAAAGGCCTGGCCTCTGTGTAGTCTCTGCCCAGCAATAACAAAATCATCTCTGTATTATCAACCCTGAGTTCAGCACAAATCCAAAGCACAGCCCCATACCAGCCACTGCGAAGAATTAACCCTACCCCAGCCAAAACCAGCACAGCTGCTTACACTCCAGGCTGTCTAGGAGCCGCACAGCTCCTTTCAGCAGGCACAAAGAGACCAGTGGGACCTACTGAGAGGCTGTGCCTGTCAAACTGGGCTTAACACCACATGAATACAGCAACATGGCTCATGGGCATGTTGGCTAAGCAACATGTGCAGGCAAGGGACCATGCAAATACAACACAGTCTAGAAGCATTGCAGGTTCATCGCGTTCAGGGCCATCTTCTGTCCTCTTGCTAAAAGCTTGTAATTAGGTCACTGGCACTGAAAAACAATCAACCAGTAATTACCAGCCTTGAGGAAGTGAGATTGATGAGCCATTTTCTACAAAGTTGTGAGCTTGGTTTGAGAAGCATGAAATTTTCAAAAGCCATGATGAAACTCTGGGTTTACTGCCAGGCTTTGTTATTGAACACATTATATGATCATAAGCCTCCTCCCAGGACATTTTTGCTGTTTCTTCTTCAAGTCTCAGACCCAAGAGAACACAGTTGGGCTGTAAGGCTGCAGTTTATTTTCTAGATTTAAAATCTAGAAGATTTGTGAGGATTTGCCATGTTGTTCTATCCTTTATACCGGCACTACGTTTGATCAGTTCACTAGACTTCATTTGACTTCAGCTACAAAGTGTGAGATTCCATCACCCAGCTTGATGAAGATTAGACTCTCTGAAGGGAGAATCAACTTTGAATGGATGCCACCAAGGAGACCAGCCTTCTGCATTATCCCTCTGTAAGGTACATTAGTCTCAGTGGGACGGGCCTGGGCTTCTGTGTTTGCAAATGTGTTTAAAAAGAGGAGAGGCTCTTCTCAGCTCTCTCAGAATGACAGGCTTCACATGAAATCAAACCCTGAAGTAATTCCATAAGACCTCCATCAAAACATACATATTGAAAACATTTTTATGTCACGTCACTACCATTAAGCTTAACCTCATGTCCCACTGAAGCAGGTATTGCCAAGACATCTACTTAACTTAAAGTACACATCAGTACTCCCTTGATCAGGGATGTATTTCTGCACATGCAGAAGAGTTTTCTTGGGTGGGACCTTCTAATTTAAAAAAATATCTTTGCCCTTATTGGAAGTGCAAGCAAGAACTGTAAGACTGTCTGACAGAGCCTGCTGCAAAGATTATATGGCTTCCTACTGGATTTTCCATTCAGCAGAACCTGTGTTAGAGTAAACTTCTGTGTCCTTACAATCTAAAGGCAATTCTGCACAAAAAGGTTCGTCTGCAATCAAAGTATCAAAGAGTACAGACAGTATAGATGATTTTTCATTTACTCCTTGGAAAAATATTTTAATCTGATGCTTTACTTGGCAATTTTTACAGTTGAAACAAAGAATTTACCAAAGTTCAGTTACAAATGTGTTATTTACCTGTTCTAAATGTTGGAAATAGCATATAACTGTCATTGTTCAATGGAAATCCATAAAATTTTGCATTAAAGCAAGAAGCAATCTTTTTTTTTCAGTATGCCTTCAGATCTTACTTTGTTTTGCTGCAGTCTCTGACCTCACATGTATTCAATATTTCTGTAATATGTATTCACACAGCAGCTTGTCCATTAAATTGATTTACAATACAGTGGAGTGTAAATAACCAAGTGATAATTTTCTATACTTAAAAATGCCCTGTCAAGGACCCAATTCAAAGTCTCCCTAATGACAAAGGGAGCATTTCTGCTTTAACCACTGAACATTAAACTGATCTTAGTTTATTGGTCTGGAGAGAGATCTACGGCCAGTGTGAGAAAGTGCAGGTCTAGCCCTGAAAGTTACTTTATTTTAAGACACCTTCACACATAAAATTTACACAAACTTTTCCTTTAGGAATGTTCTGTTGATTGAAATGTGAAAAACCAACATTCAGCTGCTCAGTCCTGGTCCTGTATAGCAGAAAAAACCACAAAAGTTTTCAGCAACAGGTCATAGGAGTGTAACTGCAGTATGGAAAGACCAGTACAATGGAAAAGATCAGAGGAACTACCCATTGACTTTTGTGGCTAAATCTCCTCCTGCCCTCAAACGACATACAGTATAAGTTGGAGCAGGACAGGTTCATATTCTCTGTTCATAAATCCAGAACAGATTTTATGGCTATTCACAGCCAACCTCAAAGGAACTCACTTCTATTCACTTGCAGACTGTGTTATTAGAACATCTCAGATTTATGATCTTGCAATTCTTCCGCCTCAAAATTGATTCCCTCTGCTTCCTGACAACAACATTCACAAGGCATCTCTGAACCAAAGTATAAGACAGTTATACCCCAGGGTACTGAGCTTTGGCTTGATCCCAAGGTTAACGAGACCAGTTACTGGCGTCATTTTGGGCAAGAGTTTGTCCTACTCCCAGGCAGCAGAGAAGACCACTGCATCAGGCTTCATGCAAGAAAGGACTGCAGCTTCAAGTAAGTTGCTGTCATCAAATACTAGCCCCAGGCTTTCACAACTTGGAAACCAGCTCTCTGTCACAATTACCTCTGAATTATTGCTTTTTAAACCTGATTCTTAGGTATCTGGGGCATCCCCGCGTACTGCCAAAGGAAATTTAAATTGTTCTGCATTTTCAAAAGGGAGAAGATCATGCAGTTCAGCACAGAATGTAAGAATATACCAGACAAAGAATGTATTTCTCCAGCTAGCGACTGACAATGTCAGTTTGCTGATGGCAGTTTTTATTCCATTCCTGATTATCTTTAGCTGAGGATATTTGCAAAGATTACTTTCTGTCCCAGTTAAAATGCAGAATTTGCATAGTCAAAACATTTGCTCTTGTAGACACAGTGCCCATTTGGAGTCAGGCAGCCAAGAACAGGGCGCACTGATGTCTTTGTGCAGCCAAGCAGCAGGTGTATTGAGACATTATGTACCAAGATCTTCACCTGCAGGCACTTTCTCCTGCTCAGTCCATCAGTCTGTGTGTGATAAGAAAGCAGTTAACATATCTTTGCAAATCTGCTTCTGAAGAGAGAATCCCCAAGAGGTAATGTTAATCAACAAAATCAGGGCTGTGTGACACTCTGTAAGTCAATTTACTCAACACCTTCCTCTGATCCCTCACAGCTATAGGTAACCACCAGGAAAACCTCTCTAAAAGGCACTGGCCTACAATATCTGTAATATTGCCCAAATTGTTAGTAATCCAACAAATTCCCGAAGTGACCTTTTCCAGTTCACATCTCTGTGTCTTTTTTGCTGGTTAAGCTGGTTAGCTCCTACCCTACAACCCAGTTACAGAGAATAATATCACCACTCTAGTTGTATCAATCAGTTTAAATGCTGGAAAAGGTTGTAATTTCTGCTCACTGATCTTCTTTTCTAGAAAAAGGACAATTCATTCAGAGTTTTCTTATACAACCCAAAGTTTTTAGCATTCTAACTACTGTTTTCTGTACGTCTCCTACGCATTCTCATTCTACTTTACAGATTGGTACCAGTACTCCAGTTGAGGTCTCACCAGCACAGTAAAGAGATATACATTTATTTCCATGTGCTTTGCACATTACACTTTTTGTAATACATTCCCAGAAAGGATTCAGCTTGTACTCCACTCCAACTCTCAAATGCTTTTTCACAATACAGCTGCACTGGCAGATATTTCTCATTTGATAGCTGCCTTTTACTTTTTTCTTTCTTAACCACAGTTCTTTACTCTTGCCTTGGTTGAACTCCCTCTTGTTGATTTTGGATCACTTCTCCAAAATATCTAGATTATTTTAAATTAAAATCTGCCCTGTCAAAGTACTTTCTATTCTTATCAAATTTGTTTATTTTAAGAAGATTATAAGCATTTGTCAGATTCCATCTTCCAAGACATGAATGTCTATACTGAGTAAAACAGACAGACCTCCACAAGACTCCGCTTCAGCTGCACTGCTAATTTAAGATGGAATTATTCTTAACAGTTTTTGGAGCAATTTTAATGCAATTATTCACCCCACTCATCATTATTTCATCTAGATCATTCCCTAACTTGCTTATGGAAGACTGCCAAAAGTCATGCTCAGGTCAAGATATATCACACCTTTTAATTCCCCTTAATCAGACAAATAAATGTTTTAACATGACTTGTTCTTGACTAATTTATATTAGCTGGAACATATAATCAAATTAGTCTCTGTATGAGCCTTTAAAGTGCTTTATTTAGGTGTGGTGCTTAGGGACATGGTTTAGTGGCAGACTTGGCAGTGCCAGCTTAATGAACCTCTTAGACCTTAGAGGTCTTTTCCAATTTAAGTGATTCTGTGATTCTGTAGATCATCCCTTTTCTCCTTTTTCGTGACCTGTGCAATGTCCTCCACCTGCTCTCTGGAGCCCACTGAGGAACTGAGAGCATCAACTTGCTCCATGTAACCTGCTCTGCTTGTCTCTTTCCATCTGCAGTCAGGCAGCCTTTTCTTGATGCCTTGCACAGACCTCAGCAGCTGGAACACGGTTTGTGCAGCAGCCTTTCCGTACCTCCGTCTGTGCGCTTTACCCGAGGCCCACAACTAACAAGGGAATAGGGATCAATATTTGGGCAAGGAAATGTACATATTCGAGAACTTCACCTCACATGGCCATTTGTGTAAACACCTTCTTTTCCTCCATTCCTATTGTTTTCCAGTAACTTTTCCTGGGTTCCATACACACACAAAGGGTGAATCTGTGCTACACAGCTGCCAAAATACAGCTAAAGCAGAAAAAAATCCCCAAATAGCTTTCCATGTAAATTCATGTGGGCACAAATGAAGCTGCATAGGCTCATTTTTGAAATATTAACCTATACTGCAAGCTAAGACATTTTAGCAATAGAGCCGTGCCTTCTGTCTGGCCAGAATGCATTCTGAATAGCAAAGAAAGGACATTACCGGCACAGGGTATGTTAATAGAACTAGAATTTTCAGGCCAAGACTATTATCTCTGCAGTTCATTCTGTCAGTCTTAAAAAACTGTAAAATCTAATCTCCTTTAAATCATGCATTGTTATACGAGATGTAAGCACCTGGACTGGTACCAGTCAAATGTTTTCCACAAAGTTTTTTACATGGAAAAAAAATATTTTGACAAAACAGAACCTTTATGTAGACACATATCACTTGCAGAGAAATTTTGTTTTGCAAAAAAGTGAAAAAGAAAGAAAGTCGGTCCTCTCAGGATGTTCTGCCAATCAAGTTCTTTCAATACTTTTCAAACCACCATGTTTGAATTTTCAGCTTGAAATGATGCCTGGTTTTGCAATGTCATGGTATTCAAAAGCAAATGTCACTCAAAGCATTTCAGTGTTACCACTAAAACGAAACACACAAGAAAATTTCCAAATATTTCTTAGCTATTTTTGTGGGAAACCGACAGATTTAGTTAAAAATAAATTTTAGCATTCTGCAAACTCCTGCAAAAAGGACAATCTGGTTCTCTTCTACTCTTCAGTGGGAATGCTTCAAATAGCATTTCAGGGAAAATATATTAAAAGGCATTCATGAACTCTGAAGTTTCAGTGTCCTCAGCTGAACGGCAGCTTCTCATTTCTGACATGCCTATTGTGTCACCCTCTACCTGCACTTTTGCCAGTGACAACAAAAACTGACTTTGAGACCTGTCCCTTGAAGGATCTTTGTTTTGAGCTGGGAATCTCAGGAAACACAATCATTTTTCCTTCATTTTTGTTGAATCAGACTCCATCTTCACACACCTAGGACAACTAATTTCTAAAGATATTTTCATTCTCAAATTAATTTTTTTCCTTTAATTTTACACTATTATTAATATCCTTTGTTCTTTGAGCTAGATTCCATCTTCAAACATCTTTAGTTTCCTGTAAAGAGGACAGGGTTCTCAGCCACCAGTGAAGAGAAGAGCTCTGAAAAAAATTACACAAGGATGGATTTACACTGGGTTTGTAACACACAGAGGAGTAGAATATCCTGAGTTTGCATGACACCAGATTTATAGACAAGGGAAAATACTAATTTATTGCAATAAGGTAACAGTTAAATCCATAATTTCACATTAGGAAATGAAATTAGAAGAGTAAGCGCCTAAAACAGAAAGTGGTTCTCTAGATTTCATTTAACAATTATGTATTTCTTTATCATTTCAGCTTCTGAAGTAATTTACAAAACAAATAATGCGGGGCCTATTCGTCAATCCACCTCATAGCCAAGTTCCTGTAGACACTTCCCAGGACAACACCTTTGGTTTTGTTGTTGCTGCTAGGACCAGTATGAAGTCAAAGACATGGATTTATTCTCTTTCACATGTGCCATAGTGGCCTTGACTAGTTTCTTTGGGCCACTTTTCACCCTTGTAGAACTTGTTTGTCTGCAAACAGGCTTCAAGATGCCACATGCAAACTTGTAAGAAACAAGGCACTACATCAACTCCCCCTTTGCCTTGTTCTTGGGCCATGCTCTCCCTTTCTAGAATCTTTATTTGCATTCCTGCATGACTTTCATTTCTATATATTATTATCTTCCTATTTATAACATGCTTAAGAAACTATGGTACATATAACTTGTTATATCCCCAACATCTCTCCCAGTGGTTTTGCTACAGATAGTCTGTGCATGCCTTGTTAATTAAGCAGGGATGGATCTGGCATATAAGAATGTTTTTATCAAGTAATTTCCACTATAATTTTTAGGGATTCTCCTATCCCATCCACATGTCCATATTCTTAAGATGGGTTTTTCCAGGAGCAGCTGTTCCGACTGGGAGATGAACAAGCTGTATGTGAATATATGAAAGTACACATATTCTTGTTCCCTCACACCTGCAAGCACAGCTGGACCCTCAGGCACTCAAATGACGACTTGCATCTGCCATTACCTGTCCCTCATATGAAGCAGGAAGACATGCATAACTCATGAGGCTTGGACAAGAGCACAAAATACCTATGGGCACTTCATTTGCCCTGCATTTCTCTGAGAAATTCTTTTCAGGTTCATTCACCAGCTAAATTTATTTACCAGTGCTTTGCAGTTCAAGCTAAATTTTCCGGAAGTATGCTATTAAATTTTTCCAACACAGACTTCATTCTTGTTTCTTTAAATAATTATATTTTAAAGAAAGAACACTGACTTTCATTTCCACAGAAAAGCTGAAATGTAAAAAAAAGAAAATAAAAACCTGACTATCAGCTCTTTTTAAAGAGCAGAGACTAAAGCACAACTTTGATTTCCTGTTTCAAGTGGGTGGAATTAATTTTTCATGTGAAATGTTTTCCATTCAGACACTAGCAAAATATATTTAATGCTATTGTAATTACAAATTGATTCATTTCCATAGTGCTCCTATTGACACTCATTTATGCAACCTGCATGGGAAAAATAATGAATGCAGTTTTAAATAAGCTGCTACAGTTTAAGTCTGAATAAAAAATCAGACAGGTAACAAAAACAACTAGCTGTTAAAGATAAAATATGCAATTACTGCAAATAACATTTTAGCAAGAAAATATTTCACCATATTTATTTGATATTCTAATGACTGTTTAAACAACCTTTGCTGAGCACCGGGGTTTTTTTATTTCTATTCCAGGTATGGCTCTGGCTGCCAAATGATGGTGATTCACCAGCACTGGGTTCAGAAGTTCAGACTTCTCCAGTCAAGTGGCTTGCCCAAGCTGTTCACAGTACGTCTGCTGTCAACAGCAGGGGCTCTAGCAAAGCAAAGAGCAAGGCGGAATCATCACCTCTCTAGACTGGACAATCTTGGCGTTCCTGGACTAGATGATCTTTAAAGACCCTTTCCAATCCAAACCATTCCACAATTCATGAAGAAAGCAGCCAGCACACAGGGTTTCCGGCACAAGGGCAAAGCCTTTCAAAGCTGACTTGAGTGATGAGTCTTTGTCCTCTTCCCTTGTTTTGATAACAAGCATCTTATACAATCTTGCAAGCATTGTCCTTTTTTTATGTAATTGACCTGGAGGTGCTTAAAACACAGTAAATTCTAGGAATCTTCAACTGTAAGAAAGCATGAACAGACATTCATTCTGTCACACTGTCTCTCTTTTGACTTTAATCGCTACTAATTAAAACCAGTCATTGAAGCTCTTCAGTGTTTATTTGCTCGTGAGAATGCCTCTGTTCACCAGTAACATG
The DNA here is from genome assembly GCA_013400235.1 of Oriolus oriolus. NCBI lineage: Eukaryota > Metazoa > Chordata > Aves > Passeriformes > Corvidae > Oriolus > Oriolus oriolus. Next base: position 548,025 of record VXBT01013455.1, on the reverse strand, counting down.
AAAATCTCCCTTCACCACTTCTCCTCCCAAAATAAAGCAGAATTAAAAGTCCCCATAAGATAGTTCAGAAATGAAGAAGCCTTTCTTCCCTCTGTAAGAGCTGTCTTTTTCAAATCAAGTAACAGTGCTGTTCCCCTCTTGAGTTTCCTGAGCCTTTTACAGGCTTCTTGGCAGAATAGGCAGGTGCAGACATTTTCTTTTAGTAAAAAACAGGGTTACATTGCCAGAAAATGGTAGCAGGTTGCCCTGGTAGCTTATGGGATGGCACTGTAGCATCATGATGGAAGGTGGGGAAGGTTTTAGAGGGTTGTAAGATGGCTGCTTAGAAACATTGAGATCTACACTGGCAAGCATATCTAAAAAGTGTCTTAAGAACTGGCAACAAAAATATACCCTCATAAGTATACTCCTGACTTTACAATCCACTTTCGACACAGTTTACCATTCATTTAAGTTTGCACCACTGTGAATGTGCAAGGAGGTGAGAAATCACACATGCATTTCAAGCACACACCCCTGGGCCTCCGCCTGCTGATGGCTGTGAGCCCTCCGTAGGTTTTTTTGCCATGTGTCTTGGATGCTCAAGGGCATCTGAGGAAGCATTACATACCCATGTCTGGGCACCTGTCTCACATGATGGTATTTTACAACGTGTCACAGGATTTGGTTATGTAAGCATTAAGTACCTGTTTACAGCTGCTGACTTCATCAATGTACCAGGGCCTTTCTAAAGGATTTAGATTTCAACATGTCTTGAAATGCCTGGCTGAACTGAGGCTCATGAGAACCACTTTATCAGAAAGTATCAACAGTAAGTTTGCTCAACAGTTTCAACAAAAACTGGCCATTAAAAACCCCTTAGGCAAGTCAAGGATGCAGCAATACGCTAACAATTCACTTTGGTGTGTCCGTGCACACACTTCTTTCCACTCCTCTAGGTATGTCCAGAGCCCCAGGACTCCCTCAGGGGAAGTCTGCAGCTCACAAAAATCCCTTCCAGACTGGACCTAAATAACCAGCTAATTCCACAGGCAATGTCCTGGCAGAGCTGCCTGCCCAGCACACACAAACTGCTGAGCTCTTGCCCAGGGAGACGGGCAGACACGGCAGCCTTCCCCCGCTACAGGGCTGTGCCTGCCAGAGTCCAGGATTTCCATCTTATCCTGGGATAACAGAGGGCATCTGCCATCATTGGATTTGTCTTTGTGACACAAGGCACGGAAAAATGGCATCATTAGGTACGTTTTCTACTCAAACAAAGGTCTGTTTGATTCCATTAATGCTCTTGTTATTCCTTTGAAGGTCATTTCCATTTACTAAATACCATAACACTATTTTGCAATGCTGAGTGTTTGAAACCTTTGGCTTTGAGTTTGCATGCTAATTTGCACATCAAAGCACATGTTTTCAGCAACTGTAAAGCTGTAGAATTACCTTTACAAATGTTGCTCAGCTGTCTGAGTGCTGGCCCTGTTCCTTATTGCTTTGTTTTATTGCTGTGCCACTGACAGCAACACCACATCAAATACTGGCCATCCCATCATCAGTCAATTCAGATGTATAGCAAAAATTAATCCTGTTCTGGGAACATTCAGCCAGTTTGTCTGGGATTTTTTTCCCTTGTAGATAATCAAGAATCTGACGTGATGTGATACATTTGTGTCACCTCCCAATAATTTGAAAGTAGGGATTTCTTCTTGTTCTGTGATTTTTGCGTAGTACATCTATGCTACAAATGCACTTCAGAGATGCAAAAATTTATAAGTCAAGGGCTTTAAACTACAATAGATTTTTTAAGGGAAGAAATGCTGGGAGCAGGGTTTGTTTCACCCATCTGGAATTTCACAGGCAGAGAAAGGGACTTGATCAGAAAGCCACAGACTTCCAGATGCATGGGATGACTACCAGAATGCTCCATACCAGCTTGTGGAGACCAAATATTAGATAACATTTTCAGCTTTGCAAAGAGCTGGCTGAATAGCACAATATCTGTCCCTGAATATGCAGAGGCACGTACGTTCTCAAGGCCTGAGAAGGAGAACCAAAAGTTTAGACAGTCTGTTACCTCTTTCATTATATTAAAAATGTGTCTGTTTCTCCAGTCCAAGGGTTTACACACCTGCAGGCATTACTTATAACACCGGGATGTATTATTTACTCATTCTGACAATTGCAAAATAAAGAACATATTTCTCCAAAAGAGGTTTTTGCTATTTTTGGAAGTGAACGTTTAAGGAAGATTCAGAAATTTAAAAATACAGTGTGCCCTTAAGGATAAAAACGAACTAGATAGAAAAGAAGTGCAAAACCACAGCTCTAAAATAGATGGATAAGGGAGAAAATATCTTGCAGAAAAAGACCTGTGAAACTCTTTAGAGAATGTTAAATTAAACTCTCTATGATCTAATCTATAAATTCTGAAGGTTTAAATGTACTGACCGAGTTGGTCTCTTCCTTTTGTTACACTTACACTGTGCTACTTGTAAAATTCTCAAGCACTGTGAAAGCTGATATGAGATAATCATTCCATTAATTAACAATACAAGTGCTCCCTGCTGAGCTAATAAAAGGAATTTGAAGTATGCAGTTTTGACTTCATTGTTAATAAAATCTTTTCACTAGATCTTGGCCAATATAAGGAATCACAGGCTGCAATTAAATAAGGTATTTGGATGTGTGTGCCTGACCTGGAGACATTAATAGCCCTATTAGCTTCAAAGAAGCAACCTGATTGAGGNGAACGTCCACCCCAGCACTGGTAAAAGGAAAAGTTATTAATTGGCCTGAAGTTAGGCATGTGATTACGTACCTTACTGGACGAGGGCCATGGCAGATCAGATGTGTCTCTAGGGTAATTTTACCTGCAGTAACAGTCTTAAGCATGGGTTAGCTCCAGACTAACCTATTCCTGCATATTTTTGAAGCTCCCGGATCTGAAACCACCATCCCTATTTCAGCACATGAAAAAAAGCTGCCCCTCCAGGATTCAAGGAACTCCAAGAAACTCCAGATTCAGATTCTGCATTTCTTGTGCCATCTTGTACATTATCTGGACTTCTAAAACTCTTATGTCACAAAGCATGTGACACTGGTGGCCAGTGCTTGTAGGAGTAGTTGATGGCCATTGAATCGCGATAGGGTGGAGAGTGTGGCCTGAGGAGGGGAGGCAAAGGGAAGAGGCCTTGTACAAACACACACCTTCTGTCCACACTTAGCTTCTTTAAGAGGCAGCACCCACTCTAAGGTTCGAAATGCCTCTTATCCAGATGGGGCCAAAAATTATCAAATTCTGCCTCTGAAAATCCTGTAGTAAAGATCTAGACCTAGGCCAGTGTGTGTGGGGAAAAAACAAATTAAAACAATCCCAAACCCAGCCCACAGATTGACTGGCATCCATGGAAACAAGCCAATTTGTTGCCCTTCAGGATCTGACCCCACCTCTCCAAGAATACAGGGAAGCAGGGCTAGCCAAGCACATGACATAGATGCTTTGCCACAAGCAGCCTCTCTTATTTGACTCCTATCTGAAATGGTGCCTTCATCTTTAACAAATTGCTTTATTTTTATGTAAATGCATTTGCTTGTATGACAGAAATATATGTAAATGCTAAAACTGAATCTAATTGTCTTAAAAAAATAGGTCATTTATCTCCATTTTATGTTCTAGTTAATGGCATAAGTCTTCAAAAGTCACTTTCCTAACAGAAAACATCAGAAGCTGTTTTGCAGTGCTAATTAGCCCTAGAAGGCCTTACCCTTGATCCAGTACAATGACATACCATACAGGGCAACTCTTCTGTCAGTGTAGAAATTCAGATTGGGTCTTGAAACATTATGGCAACCACAGATTATTGTAAAGTTGTTTGCATGGCTCCCTGAGGTTTCAGGAAACAGATCAAGCTCTTTGTTGTCATGTAGCTGTAATGTCTGTCAGGGGGAAAGCTAATAGTGGTGGGAGAAGGGCAATGATACACAGCAGTTGGAAATCAAAACCAAACTCTGACATTTAACCCTGCAGCCCAAAGACAAAGGAATATTTCCAGTGCCCAAAACTAACTGCCTTCCTATCCCTCATGGTTTTAAAGAAAAGGAACAATTAGCCATCTGTGGCTAATGCCAAAGACAATCCTAGCTATACCATGCTTCAACAAGCAAATAAGACAAATGCTGTCCCTTTGTCATAACTGAGTGGTAAAAACCCCTTTTAACAAAAGGGTGTTAAATAAACTTCCATCAAAATAAAATAAGTATTTAGTAGCATGAGCAAAGCATAGATAAATAATGGAGCATCACAATCCTGAAATTATTTTCAGTATATCTACAGCATGACAAGAAACCAGGTCCCCAGATCTGCCCTGCCAGCACGTATTTTACTCCAAATGGCATTGATGCCACAAGCAGGTAGTCTCTGGGATATTGGACGTGGAGTTTCTCAACAGTCATGTATCCTTCTTGTTCATTTTATTTTTGACCCTTACAAGAGGTGAGATGCAGACATGAGGCAAGCACAGTTATGATTTAGTGCAAGGTGGGATACCCAAAAAGCAGAGAGAAAGAAGGGTGCAATTAGAAGTTTACAGTGGGGAAAAGTGTAGTGAAAACTGTGGAGAAAGACAAACAAAGGGCAGAAATCTGAGTAGTATTTGAGAGAAAATATTTTTCTAATTGGATGCTGGAAAGAAGTCATAAGTAATCATAACAAGGGAGATTTTCAAATGTACATTGGCAGTTTGCATTGGCTGTTAGATCTGTGATTCAGGGAGAGGAGAAGGAGGAGATCCACTGGCCGAGAGAAGACCATCCCTGCACTCTAGGTGGACATAGGAGCAGCCCATTGTTCCAAGAGAATTTGTTAACGCTGTGGATGGCTGCTCTAATGAAAAGCTTGGCTGACAGTAGGAAAAGGAGTGATGCTCTACACCCCCAGGACAGAGGAAGGTGGTAATTACTAGAGCTAATTAGTCCTGGCTCTGATTTCGATAGCATGTCATTATGCTGGCATAAACCCCAAAAATTAGATGCAAACAGGGGAGAAAAACATGAAGCAAGAGTAACAGATGCAAGAAAATGGTGGCTGTATACGGAAACTAAGAAATGTAAGATTGCATTACCATTAACATAATTAACAGCAGCACAGCCATGAACTAAGACAAATGCACTAATCTAAACCTGTAGCTTTACAGGGGTGTCGTGTAAGCAGGAGCAGTTAAGAGAGGTGAACAGTAAAGACAGTTTCCTAATGGAACTAACTGTGTAATTCACTTGAAGAGCTAATCACTTCACATGAGATTGTTTTCCCTGCTGGATCTGAAGCATCAGTTTGCCCAGAATTCAGCCTTCAGAGGGAAATATAGCTTATTCCTCCAAACTGAGAGGGAAAAGTGATAATTTGGTTAATCAGCTAATAAGCCAAGCAGAAAAGATCTTCAGAGAGATATAAAAACCCAAGCAAGCAGCAGTCCAGGACAGACCAAGCACATGCAAGATTTATTCACTTAGTGCTCTGTCCAGGGATTTCTGCAACATGCTATACTGCTCACATGAAGATTTTGCAACATGCTGTCACTTGCTCACATGAAGGCTTTTACAACTATTGGGAATAAAATCTGACTGAAAGTCAGAATTAGCTCTTTGCGTGCATCTTGGACCTGGTTGGATGGGGCTTGAGCAACTTGTTCTAGTGGAAGATGTCCCTGCCCACGGCAGGGGAGTTGAAACTAAATGACCTTTAAGGACCCTTCCAACCTAAATCATTCTATGATTCTATAATTTTATGATTCAAGCTGATGCCTGACTTTTAAAGACACTGCAGTATATACTTGATGAAGTATTTGGGCTGCAGGTTTCAGGAAAAAAGACAGAAAATATAATTTTCAGTAGTCCCACAGCCATCTTTCTTAAGGAAATTTTGAAGAGAGGAATAGTTTGGAGATACTAATGCTTCACCCAAAAGGCCTTCCCTTCACAATGGATACATTTAGAAAGGTACCAGATGAGGCTGAGTTCAGTCAGGCAATTCTGCCAAACCTGGAAAATGAGCTCTTTCACACGATGTAATTTTTACTTCAATGCATAATTCTGAACTGATGCAAAATGGGCCTTCAAAATAGCTCCTGTTAGCAGATATGTTTTGATTTTTTTGTTGTGGCTTGAAATCTGTATCTGCTTTATTTATTTCAGCTTATATCAGAATTTTTTTAAGGTTTGGGTTTGTTTGTCTGTTTTTTGTTTTTCAAGTTTACAAACAAATCTGAGTGCTCTTGTTCTTTTGTTTATGCCAACTGCCACCAGAAAAAAAAACCATATTAAGGAAAACAATTTTTTTTTTCCAGGTGTACTATAAATAATCAGCTGGGTTTACTGGTAGGCTGTTGTGAAAAGAATACCTTAGTCCTGTACTGATCTTATTACTTCATTCAGCAGCCAGAGAATGGTGGAAATCCACAGGGGTAAAACTCATGAAAACCAAGGAGACGTGTTTGATCCAGCGTTTACACTCCAATCTTTCATTCAGCTACTTACCAGCTGCTCTAGGAGCTGCCTGGAACATTCCTTAGTGGATAGGGTCTTGCTCTGAGAGTAGTGCCTTTCAAAGGGAGCTGTTTGTGGCTGGTACAAAAGGTCCAGTGAGGATGGGTCTTCATCTTATACTTTTTTAAATACAGGTAACGCTGTTGAAATGTTACTCACCGATACCCTTGGAAGGTTTGGCCAATTGTGGTGTGTCCTATGGGCACAGAGGGGGAGCCACGCACAGAGCGCTGGTCACCAGCAAAGTCAGGAAATGTCCTGGCAGCCATCACTGAGACATTTTACTGATGAAAAATGAAGGATGAAATGAAGTCTTACAAAAGCAGCCACCTTACTTTGAAACCAGCCAGCCCAGGTTCAAACAGCAGTTTAGTCTCTGGGAGCAGGGTGCTTGTGACGGGCAGTATCCTCACATGGTTTCTCTGAGTCCCCACGAGACCTCTGTGCTGCCATCACTAGGATATGAGCTGGCTAGTTTAAGGCTGCAAATTGTTACCCGAAGCAGACACAGTCACAAGTTTTGTTCATGCATTCTCAGAGAGATAGAGCGATTCTGAGGTAAAGAGTTTTACATATTTTATCTTTTTCCTAATGTAGCCAGATTTATGCTTACTCTGGACTGTGTACTCACGTGTGGAGCTATTCAGAAACTCCCTTGCAAAAGACATGCAGGCAAGCTTGCTAGCTATTATTTTTTATCAACCAGGTGGTTCTTAGGAGTAAGAAATTACCCACAGGAATGTCAGACTGAGACAGAAGTAGTCAGAAAACAGAAATAGAGAGGCTCTTACAATATATTGTACGGTTTTGTCCGCTGCCCCTGGTAGAATACGTACTTCAGCTTTGTAACCTCCCTTTTCAGGTTGTTCATGGTTTGCTTCTGTTTTATTGTTGCTCTACAGGGGGATGTTTAAAAGTTCCTGCCAAGAGGAAAGACCCCTATGAAACACACTGAGGTACAAGCACCAGGGAATGTTTGGATAAGTGAGAGCCAGTAGTTAAAGGGCATCTCATGTATGAATAGAGGACCGGGGCCCAAAAATATGATGTTCTTGATGTTATAAATAAAGCCTCCAGCAGAACAGAAACAGAGTCCAAGGTCTTAAGCCAAAGCTTACCAGCTGAATCACAACAGTGTCTTCTCTCTCACTGACAAATCCATCCTTTGAAACAGAGAAAAAATGATGTTGTTACCATGGCAGATCCGGGGGCTTTATCCTCAGATCCCTTCCCAAAATGACTGCTGAAGCTGATGTCTAAAGAGTTACAAAGAAACCTAGGTCATTGAACAAATATTTGAAGCATCCACTGAGAGCCAAAGTTACGTGTTTTTCTCTGTTTAAACCTCCCATATCAAGATATATTCAGGTGTAGGTTAAATAACATTAACCAAATATAACCTAAACAGCGCTAAGTGAGCAGGTGCAAACCATCAGCTGAAGTTACATGCTCAGGGTAAGCTGCCTTCATTCCCCTTAGTATGAAAAAAAAGGAAGAGGCACCTAATCCAAGAAGGCCGATGGCAGCCTGGCCTCTGTCAGCAACAGTGTGGCCCAGGGCAGGGATTGTGCCCCTGTACTTGGCACTGGTGAGGCCACACCTCAAATCCTGTGTTCAGTTCTGGGTCCCTCACTACAAGAAAGACATTGAGGTGCTGGAGCCTGTCCAGAGAAGGACAACGAAGCTGGGGAAGGGTCTGGAGCACAAGTCCTATGAGGAGCGGCTGAGGGAGCTGGGGGTGTTTAGCCTGGAGAAAAGGAGGCTCGGGGGGACCTTATCACTCTCTACAACTGCCTGAAAGGAGGGTGGAGACAGGTGGGGGTCAGTCTCCCAAGTAACAAGCAGCAGGACAAAAGGAAATGGTCAGAGAAGGTTTAGATTGGATATTAGGAAAATTTCTTCAGGGAAGGATGTTCAGGCATTAGAACTGGCTGACCAGGGAAGTGGTTGAGTCACCATTCCTGGAGGTATTTAAAAGACGTGCAGATGTGGCACGTGTGGACCTGGATTAGTGGTGGACTTGGCAATGTTGGGTTAATGATTAGACATGATGATCTTGAATGCCTTTTCTCACCTAAACGATTTTATGATTGTATGATAATCCCAAGTAGCAGTCCTTCTCCCCTGTTTCATAAGGATCACATTATGCCACTCCAAGCTTTGCCCACCCTTCGACAGGTAACAGTACTGCTCCAAAAACCATAAAATCACAGAATCATTGGAATTATTTGGGTTGGAAGGGACTTTAAGGATAACCTACTTCCAACCCCCCCTGCTGTGGACAGGAACATCTTCACTAGACCACCTTGCTCAGAGCTCCATCCAACCTGTCCTTAAACACTTCCAGGGATGGGGCATCCACAGCTTCTCTGGGCAACCTGTTCCAGTGCCCATGTGGGGCTACAGTCACCAAAGCAAGGTTTCCAGCCCTGAAGTACTGTAATTATGTATTTTATTGTGCTCTAATAAAAGAGGGACATAGGACAGGACAATGCACAGTGCCTATTGCTTTGAAAGCAGCAGAAGCTAATTTTGGGTTTTTTCCATCTTATGTTTCTATCCATTTTCTGTCATTCTGAGGTGACATTCCCAGGTGTTAAGTCACCTGAGCAATGTACATGAAGGTGATGGTCATATGTGCTGGAGACTCAGGTACTGTTGATCCTCACAGCTGAAGGATGCTGCCCACATGTGCCAGCCAGCACAGCAGTAGCTTAGCAACACTGCCTGCACCAAGGTGCAGACATACAAAGTCCTGCTTGGTTTTAACAAAGGGAAATAGCAGATAGAAATAGTCATGGTGTAATTAATATACATCTGTCATTCTCCACCATTGATATCAGCCCTTTCAACCAAGAAATGATGGGAAGCGATTAAAACTCATATTTACAATTAGATAGGGAAAACAAGAATGGCTTAGCTGGGTCAAAGAAATCCATAAAGCATGCAGACACTGCCTACAGTGGTGTAATTATAATTAATCAATAAAGAGCCGATATAGACAAGGAGGCCCTTTATTGAAACTATGGCACTTCACAGATCTTGCATTCCGAGCTCAAAAGCCCTCTCTAGTACCCAGCAGAACTTTAAAATGGAACGTTGTTTTATCTTGCAAGGCACTCGAAACAACATACACTGTCAAAAAGCAGGCTGGGGAAATTATAGAGATACGAAATCGTTTTACTGCATTAGCTCTCCCCTGAACACTTTCCTTATTAAAGTAATTAGATACTTAAGACAAAGAAACATAAAACCCTTGAGGTGTGCAAATTTCAGATACAGTTACAGACATTTTTATGGTAGACAATAGGATTTGATTAGTAGTTGCCACACACAGACCCACTACAGAGTGTGAACAACATTCACAGTAACAAAACCCAAGAAAGATAAACTCTTGGCTTTAGTGGTATTTTAAAATTCATAGGGAAAAAAAATGGATTGGGAAATATTCTTCAGCAGACACATCCTGTGAGTTTAAACTGGAGTCATAATATATAATACTAATGTTGAGTGGTTCTTGGCATGTTATCGTGCAGTGAATGCTGTTGGTGTAGCTGGAGACATGACCTACTTTGGAAGTGTTTTCACCTGGAAATTTTCTCTCTGGAACTGCAACCAAAGGGCAGATCAAAAATAACAATCAGCACCCCTGTCAGCTTTCTTGTTTACCTTGGATAAAGTTACAGTGTCTCCTAGGTACTAAGTGTAGCAATTGGACTTGAAATTGGCCAAGTTCTTGACAACATCATTTAAAATATTCAAATGTTTACTGCAATTTTCACTTGCTAGTAGCTAGTTATAAAGTGTGTAATTACATCCCTCGGTTCAGTGAAGTGAGAGATAGTCATTCCAAGAAGACATTAAAACTATTCACCCGTGTAGCTGCTGCATGTGAAACCGCTCCGTTACCCAGAGTGGAGCAGCAGCTGCCAATTGATACAAATTGTTCAGAAAATGACCAGGTTCTTGCTAAAATTTAGCTCCAATGCCTGTCAGCAAAGTGAAAAGCAAGTGCATTTACAACTCACACACCATTCCAACAATTTGCTTCTCCCTTTAACATCCTTTGTTCTCCTGTGCCTTTTTGTGTTCCTTTAATCAGGTTTCAGCAATAATTAAAACCAAGGAAAGCAAGGGCTTAGAAAATTTTCTGCTTTAATTGTATTCCTGAAGCTTATAAAAGTACTGCATTTATTCTTTAGAAGGAATAATAAACCCGTAGCAATTGCTTACTGTATCATTTAACTATCTTAATTATTGCAATAAAAGAAATAATCCTTTTCTTTCCTAGAAAATAATTAGGTAAACTGAAAATGGCAGGAATGGGTTGGTATTTAGATCTACACTGATGAATCAGCCAGAGCTGGAGTTTTGAGGTTCAGGTGCGCTGCCATCGGGAGATGTGGGCACCTCCCAACCCCATTTTGGACACACAACCTATAATAATGTAAATACAATGACATATGCTAGCTATGAATACACAGGGATTTCCAAAAATATGTATGTATATTAGAGGATCTAGAAGGATCTCTCTTAGCTTCCCATTGAGGCTGCTGGAGACTTCAATTCAGGAAAGCACTTGAGCTCATATGCTGAAGGTTTGATTCAGCTGTGCACCTAACCAGGAGCTGAATTCAGTACTGCTCAGGAAGACACCTGAAGTTTAACCCACACCTAAAATCTCACCACAGCTGTGTTTTCCACTGCTGACACCATAGCAAGAGATTATCTGGGCTCTGGCAGGGAACTGATGAACTGTGAAGCACGAACTGATCTCCAAAGACTGGCCACGAGTTTACTCGGACAAGGAGCGTGGAAGTGCCTGCTGGATGTGCATTTAAGACACAGAGCTCATACACTAAAAGGCATACAAAATGCTGATGTCTGTTTTTCTAAGTGTGATTTTAAAATAACTTTTAAAAACAGGATATACTTTTAGAAGTTAATTATATACATAAAATACAGAAATAGAAGAAGAAATATGTCCTTTTCAATGGGAGGAAGGGACACTGCACTTTATTGTAGCTAGAACTATTATCTTGTAAAAAGAATGATTAATGTTTTGCTGAATATTAAGAAGTAGCAAATGCATTAAACAATCAGAGCATTAAAAAGAAAAGTAACAATCAATCAAATTCAAAATTAAAAGCCTGAAAATTTGGTTTCTGTTTGTCCAGATCACATTTTTTTCAGTGCTTCATTGCAAGCTGCAATTTTTGCAGCAACTAATTAGAACTGCTCCTCTCACATCAGCTGTGATCTGAGCTCAGACAAAGCCCCCAGAACTCATGACTCTCCACAGTGTGGTCTATATTGCAGTAAAAGAAACCTCAGCTTCCTCCACATACAGATGAGTTTGTCAAAGTTAGCCCAACTGGCTACCCCAGAGTGCTTGTAATCATACTTGACTGCTTTCTATATCTAATTATATCACATTTATAAAGCTATATATCATTATAGCACTTTGTCTGCTAACAGGACTGGGTGAATCACATTTCTCCTTAGAGAGGGTGCTTACCTTAAAACAAACTTTGAAGAAGGAGCCTGTCATAGAAGAAAACTGTCAAGGATTTTATAAGACACATCCTGTCTGCACACAAAGAATAAAAATGGTTATATTAATACTGTTGCTTTCCCCCCTCTGCAAGATTAAGACTTCTGCTGAACATCTTTGCAGGAGAGGAGAGGAGGCAGCCCTACTCACATATGACTGAAATTATGTCATTACATTGAGATGGGCTTTTTAATACCTACCCTCCTTCCAGGTTCTTTTCCATTGTTTTCTCTCTGCCTACAAAGAAACAAGTCACCTATACTCTCTTTCAAGCTGTTTATCTCATTTATCCTGATCTTCCCACTATTCAAGTCCAGGCTGCCTCCAGTCCTCTAGGTAAGGCAAGGCCAGGTGATTTTCCAGGCATAGGACAATAAATTCAAATGAAGAAAGAGGCCATTACAGCTATTGCTTTCTCAAGTGCTTTCTTCTCCTTTTTCCCTTTGAAAATTTATGAACACAACACCCACTAAGAATTACATTCGCTGCTAGCTAACTGAAACCTGCAATGTGTTATTTTTAATGTAACTGGCATTTTTTTTCTAATCTAGCTTTGAAGCTATCCCTCCTTTTGAGCAGGAGAATGGACTTGATGCCTCCCAAAGTCCCTTCCAACCTGAATTATTCTGCAGTTCTATTTGTTAGAACTCTGCCATTAGAAGCATCAGGAAGTGTCATGGTTTAACCCACCAGGCAGCTAAACACCACACAGCCGGTCACGCACTCACTCTCCACCTCTCTGGGATGTGGCAAGAATTGGGAAGAAAAAAATGTAAAATTCAGGGATTGAGAAAAAGACAGTTTAATAGGACAGAGAAGGAAGGGCAAATACTAAAAATAATTATCAAATAAATAGAGTATACAGAACTAGTAATGCACAATGCAATTGCTCACCAACTGCTGACTGACTCCCAACCAGTGCCTGAGCAGGGGCCTTGGGCCAGCTTTACTCCAGTCTCTATACTGAACATGAGGCAGAGCTGGATGCAGCACTCCATGTGGGGTTTCACCAGAGCAGAGCAGAGGGGCAGAATCACCTGCCTGGACCTGCTGGCCACACTGCCTTTGATGCAGCCCAGGAAGCAGTTGGCTGTCTGGGCTGCAAGGGCGCGTTGCTGGCTCATGTCCAGCTTTTCATCCACAAGAACATAAAAGAAAGCAAATTGTAGCAGGATAATTAAGTGGAGGTTCATTTCTGGTTTGATCATTATAGCAAAGCATGTATTTTGGAGCACAAGAAAAGAGTTCAACAGCACTTAAAGCCAAACTAGAACAAGTAATGCAATAAGTACTTGCTCAGTAATGCAATAGGGATGGATGAACAGTGAGATGTTGTACATTCATCCTGCCTATGGACTGGCCATGTCAGAGCTTTGGGTTAGTGCTAGTCTTGCTGAAGGCAGTGACAGGACTGAACCTGTATTTCAGATATGCCTTTTTGTTGAGTCAATTACATGAAAAGAGGTGCTCATTCTAAGCAGGTCTGTATTAAGAAGAGCTGGGAAAAAGACAACATTGAACAGCTGCAGCAACTTGCAAGTATTTGTGCTGAGCCTGTGTCAAGAAGGATAACATGAAATGTCCAAAGTGGGACTGTTATGAAATCTTTTCCAACCCAGTTAGCGTCTGGTTTAAATTCTTTTTGTTATAGCAGAATTGCATTTCATCCATGCTGCTTTCCTTTTATGCTTTTCTTTTATGCTCTTTTATGTCTTCATGAAAAATTAGAGACCAAGCTCAGATATGAACTTTCTGAAGAAGCAAAGTACTTTCCTCTCAAATTGTTCACAATAAAATAACAATACTGATGTTGCAGCATTTAATGAGATAGGAAACAAGACAGGAAACATTTGTCCCTCGTATCGAGTCTCAGTCCTTTTTAATAACTTTTGGCTGGGCTACATGGTTTACGGTAGAAAGCACCATCCTGCCAGCTGGTGCTCTGCACTCCATCCACAGGCCCGGGCTCTCATGTTAAGCTAACACTGTTCCTCATCTTTGTCTTGCCTGTCTCTCCACACTTATCCCTACTCCAAATCTTCGAACAGTGCAATGCCCAGCGTGCTTTGGCACAGCTGTCATAAGCCACAGAGAGAGGCGTTTTGTAATGTATGCAGGCAGCACAGTGAGAAATGTGACACAGCTCGTGTGTCCCCCCGCTCACAGACATCATCTCTCATTCGGCTGCGAAAAGCACCAGCAGTAGCCGGGAGGCAGAGAGCTGATGGTCTGTACATGCTAGAAAAAGCATGCACCTGATGCTTCCTGCAGTGAGCTCTTTCTCAACTTGGAAAATTTCCCTCTTCCATGGGCCCTTGAAACAGTGGACTGGCAGTTTCTGAAGTCTTTTGTGCATACTGTTTCTTTCCTAACGTGCCAGAGTTCTTTTAACCCCACACTTGAAACCTTAAATGAAAAGCGCTGTTGTGTCGGAAACGCCCAATGTGAGAAAGGGAAAGTTCATCAGATGCTCTCCCCTCCCTGCCTCACTTATGTCCTTGGCTGTAAATGTTGGCAGAGGAACCCAGGATTTCAAAAGCGAAAAGTTTCAAACACAATTCTGCTGCTTTTTTCATCATGCGACTCTGAAAAAAAATCAGATGGGAAGCAAGCCAGTAAACTGCTTTCCTGCTGTAGGTACAAGGGAGAGGGGAGAGCAGATTGACAGCAACCATCACCCTTTGTGTCACCAAACAACCTCTGCATGAGATGCAGCCTTCACACCTGCTCCTACCCTGACAGTTCCAAATTTCTCCTGGTTAGGAGGTTCAGAATTATTTTGGCATGCAAAAACAGATCAGTGCATTGATACAGACTGATCAAATTAATGACTCCAGTGTGTGCTGCTTTTGGCTGGGGTAGAGTTAATTTTCTTACTGGTAACTGATATAGGGCTATATTTTGAATTTGTGACCATCAGAGTGCTGATAACACAGGGATGTGTTTGTTACAGCTGAGCAGTGCTGACACAGGGTCAGGGCCCTTTCTGCCTCTCACTCTGCCCCATAAGAGAGAGGGCTGGGGGTGCACAAGGAGCCTGGAGGGGCCACAACTGGGACAGCTGACCACAACCAGCCGAAGGGATATCATCATAGTCAGCATATAAAGGTGTGAGCGAGAGGCAGCATGGTGCTCAGCTGCCAGCTGGGGTGAAATCATGGCACAGGATAACCAAAACCTTTCCCTCCTTCTTCAGGATGTCATCTCCAGCAGTACCCACAGGCTCTGCACTTCTGCAGTGCTAAGAGGCAAAGGCTGTTCAAAGACAGGGAGCTCTTGTTGTACCCTTGGAGAGGCTACAGGGCTGTGAGAGGTTTTAACAGAACATACATTATGTTCTGTTTACTCAAAACCAAATGATCCTCTCCTGTAAAGATGTAAACTCTTGGGAAAAAACCCATAAAGAAAACCCTTTTGCAGTCTAAAAACTTTTCCCACACACATATTTACAATCTTACAGATAAATTCAACTGTTCACGCCATAAAAATAATTATAAACTTTGGATAAAAACACAAAATACTGGGTTTCCAGTCATATTAAATTCCTTCACTCTTCTACTCCTCCTGGAGGAAGCTTGTGAACTATTCTATATGGTTTCAGTATGGCATATACAATGCCATGGTGTTTCTGCTTTCCCCTTTTAAGTCCCCAGGGAATAACCTACAGTTTCAGTACATCCGAAAACTTGGGAGAAGGCAAAACAGATGGGATGGGATTACGATTGTCTATGAAATGAAGTGCTCAAAGATAAACCCTTGGCAGGGCAGAGCAATTTATGCTATTTATTGGGTGAGTAAACTTGAAATAAAATGCTATTTAGGTCCCAGTCCACAGAATGGTCTTTCACAGAAATGTCAGCAAATATATTCATGCCAGGTTTTTAGCACTCGGTTTAAACTACACCACAGATCAAGGGACATTTTAACACTTACTCTGAGTAATGTCATGCCTTGTACCTGCATACTTTCACCTAAGCTATTTCATTTGTGAGTTGATGGCATGAGGTAATAGAAAACATGTAATATAAATCTTGCAAGGTGTGCACTTGGTGTCTTCTGAATGTGAACGCCACTGAAATTTGCAAAGTTGACAAACGCTTTAAATAAAAGTGTGAAGGTCAAAAAGGGCCAGAGAAGCAGAGCAACAGCTCCCGTTGCTTCCCAAACCCTGAGACAGAAATGGGAACGGTGGTAAAAACACATTTGCAGTTACTGCTGATTATACAGTAGGACAAACAACCACGCAGAATCCACTTGTGCCAATAAAAAAGTGTCACTTCAGGGGAGGTCAGATCCTTGTGCTATTTCTAACACTGCATATTGCTGAGTCATCTTCTCTGCTGTCCTGTCCTTCTCATTTTCCTCGTACAAGCTCTTAATAGCTTTGCAGAATGCATTTCTTTCACCCAGTCAGAGGCTCTGCCATGTCTACCTGGGCACCAGTACTTGTTTCTCACTTGTGATGATTTTAGCAGTGCTCTCACTTGCATGTGCCTCCTGCTTGCAGCTGCCTCGCTCCAGCCTTTGGTGGCGTGGGGCGAGGCTGAACCATAGTCTAATGTGCTTCATTAGAGAGTCAGCCCTCCTACTTTGCTCCGTGTTCAGCAGCTATCTGTCTGTATTACTCAGGGCTTACATTCTAGATTTTAATCACTTCTGTGATGTCTAGATAACAATACTTTAAATTTATTCTCAATAGCATTTGAGTCAAAGCCACTTGGTCTCAAGTACAGCTGTCATTAGTTGTCTATGCTAAGCAACAGCTTCAAACTATTTCAGTGAGCAGGGAGAAATAAATGGAGCTATCTAATCAATATAGCAGACTGAACTTGAAGTACCCATCCTTTATTTAAGCTTCTCTGCTGAGAGTCAGTGTTTTATTAATCTTAATCCTGAGAACTGTGGTAAGTTGAAAGAAAGTAATTACTGACATTCACTACACTTAGCCAGGAAAGTGTTTTCCTATTGGGAGTTCTGCAGGAATACAGACACAATCTGAGGAGCAAAGGGTCATCATCCAAAGGTTGTTTGCATTTGAAAAAAACTAAAATATCAATGATGAAAACCAACATCAGGCTGCAAATAACCATGGAGAATATGCCCATGCTTGGTGACTGTGTACAGCCACATCGCTGTTTCCATCCACACAGAGCTCCCGATGTGGGAAATATTCTCAGGATCACACCACGCAGGTGAAGACAAAAATGCCAGGTGCTCAGATGTGTGACTTTTAGCTGGGTGTTATGTCAGTGCAAGTTTCTCTGGAAAGGTATGAAACCACTACCCCCACAGATGGGCAAACCTGAGAGTACGTATTTGTGCAGCAGTAATTGCCAAGCTTATGTTTGAAAGTAAGAAGGCTTTGTATCATTTTTCTCCTTCTTCTTGACAGTGCAAAAGCAGAGTAAGATCCTTATCCTGACATTTCAGCCCATGGAAACACAGCCCACTCTGTTGTGGCTCAGTCTTGAACACCATGTCTCTCATAACAACAAGAGGAGGGATTGCTCTGTGTGGGTACAGAACATAATAATTCTGCTAAGTAGCTGTTTGCAGATCAGATCACACTGTGATTTGTTCCTCCAGAACATGAGTCTAGAATAGCGTAGCAGAAATGCTTCCAAAATAGCCAGTTACCTGCCATAGCCATTTCCACAGGTAGCTCAGACCCAGGGTTAGGAAAAAAGCTGAAGCCTGCCTGACCAGTGGTATCTTTGCCACAAACAAATAAGATTAGGTTGTCTGTGAAATAATATAATACTATAAACAGAGGGTCACTGCTGTTACAGCCCCCCACCTCTGGCACTGTCTTTTTGGAACAGTTGGATTTTTTTTCCTAGTGTTTCAGGGCACTGGTGCCAGACACTACCTTTCCCATCTGAGTGCAGGCTGAGCCTGCACTGGTTATGAATGCATGGGGGTGGAATATAGACCAAATGCCTTAAAACCTGCTTGAACTGCCTTCAGGTAGACTATGTTTGTCTCATACCTTTGCAAATGACCTTTTTTACTTTCATATCACTGATTTTCCAGAGAAGCTGGAAGTCATCTGGGAGAGGAAGGAAGGGGTCATCTTTGCACATCTATGAGCACAAAGCACAGGTGCCCATTCCTCTTCATAGCAAAGTCTGTGGTACTCCATTAAACTGTGACTGATGACAACCTGAACAGAAAAGGCACTGGATGACTCATATTCCAAAAGGATCTTGGAAGCTTCCTCTTTGTGCAGATGTGTAACAAGATGTTGGATGCTGTTATCCAAATGCTCATTTCTCCGATAGTACCAAAGGCCATAGCTTGGTGATCACCTAGATACCTGGGACTGGGAACCAGTTGATTTCACGGAATTCAGTCCTAGCACCATGCCTGTCTCTGCAACACAGACAAGGCTGGGAAATGGGAAAGATCATCAACACTTAGACAAGCTCACCTTTATTTCATTTTACTGGGGAATTCACTTTTATGCATTTGAATCTAATGGACCACGTGTTCTAGTCCCTTGTGATCAGGCAGCACCTTGAATGACTAAGACATTGGAAAGATTTCCACCACACTGTAGCCAGCAGGATTCATAGAATCATAGAATCATTTCGATTGGAAAAGACGTTTAAGAACATCAAGTTAATCTAACACTGCCAAGTCCACCACTAAACCATGTCCCCACATCTTTATCCATCTAGAAAGCAGGGGTTCAGTCTACACCAATCATCTACATTTATCTAGACAGCAGGTTCTCATCTCATATACCAAGACAGGTGGGATGTCTTCTCTCTGAAACTGCTCATCCTTGCCATGGATTATGGGGGAGACTGAGAAAACTGATATAATACAACTGCCTGACCCCTACAAAGAGCTGGCCAGCCAACTCTGGTCATTACTTGTCATTTAGTAGCTGAATGTTTCCCCAGATGAATGTTCCCCTCTTCCTGGCAGTGCTATTTATTGCCAGCTGTATACAGGAACACAGCTCGAGCTGCTGCAAACTGAGAAATAAGTGCTCGTGCTGTGGGGTGGGACAGGCAGAGGGGAGGGTTGTTGCTGTATTGGAAATACAGTTACGAATGATGATAAAAGAACTTGAATACTGTCTTTGGCAGAAAGGGCTTATTCAGTGTCCTGCTTCTCCTGCCAAAGGCTGCTAAATAAACCTGAGAGCTGTGTTGAAGGCAGACTCACAAAGCCATTCCCACAAGGAGCTGAGTCCTGCAGTACAGTGCCGTACAGCTCTGCTTGTGGGAAGCCAAATTCCTACCATGTCTGTCTGCATAGTGGGCTAGGAAAGTCCCTCCACCACGGGATGCTGAAGACACAATTTCCTTCCTCTCCCTGCTCTAGTTCTCCACATGCTCCCACTCACATTTCACAGGTTGTCTCTCCATCTCGCTGCCACTGGCTCTCTCAGACCATTTCTAGTTTGCTGCCTGGTCACACCTGTAGGAAGAAATAGTCAGGCTCTGCATTAGCACTTCCTGAAGCCAGATCTGTGTGTTACCATGGGTGTGAAGTACTTCTTAGGATAGCACATCTGCGATCCTAGAAGGATGAGAGCAGCAGAGACAATTGTCAGGCCTGCAATCCCAAACTTATGTCTGTAGTCTTCTGGACTGCAGAAACCCAACCCTGGAGCTGATCAGTATTCCCTTCACCCATTGCCTAATCCCTCAAGCTTCAAAGACTAACAAGCCTCTCTCTCACTTTTGCTGTGTTAATAATTCTGTTTCTCCATATGCTGAATGTTTCACACCCATTCTGGGATCCAGGAACTAAGAAATGTTAAACATATATAAAATCTCACCCAAAAAAAGTTGGCATGCCACAGAAGCCAGAGCACAAAAGTGCCCTTTTGGCTGTCATGGGAGCCAGGAAGGAAATGTGAAATTAATATTAAACTTTCCAAAGTCCCACATGGCACAAAGTGAGCCAGTTGCCCTACAGGGCAGCAAAGCTAAATTTAATTGCAAATTACACGACTTTCTGGAGGAGAATGTAATGATACTTTACAGTATCCAGTGAACAAAACTGCCTGATGCAACCCAACCTGATGCTTTTAGAGCAACTCATCAATGATGCTTCATTCCAGCATCAAATGTTACAGTTGAACTGGATTCCTGGTTGCAAAACATCCTAAATCCTAAGTCACAGGATTTACCAACTTCAATCTTATTTGTCTTATTTTAGTAAGAGTGCAAGGTGCAAATTCATTCCAGCAAGCCTAAATCTTCTCCATTAGGAGGCTAATGGAAAGGTATGAGATTCTTTAGAGGGCAGTTCAGACCTCCCCTGAAGTAAACTGCAGTCCCTAGAGAAGCAGAAATAGAACAAGCTTTCATAAAAACTCCTGCAACAGATTAGGAGTTATTGTCTGGAGATGATCTAACAAATTCACCACCAAGAATTGTTATGAGCATAAAATAGAAATGTGATAATAAGAAAAGCTACAACTGCATGTTTAAGTTTATTTCTTACATCCAAGTTTATTTCTTACATCCTCACTTTCTGATTTTGTTTTGGATTCTAAGTTCTTCTTTCCCTCACCCTCTTCCTCTCCTTTCTGACACTCCTTTGTTTCTGTCCCCAGATGTCTCTCCAATTTCCCATGTTCTCAGACATGCCTCTCTCCTCCCCTCCTTTTCCTTTTGCTGTGAAAGCTGAGGGTCTTCCTTGTGAACAGTGGTCTTTGGAGCAGTTTGTGGAAATGTGCAGTACAGAATACACATTCCCCTTTCATAAGCTTTCTATGGAGAAGAAATAGGAGTTACAGGCAAAGGTGCAGGGTGAGAGGTGAGAAAATTTTCTGCACACCCATTGCCCTTAATGCGCCGAATTTCCAGAGCTGATCTCCACAACAGTTCTTTTCATGCACAAGAAGAATAAGGCACCTACACGGAGTATGACAAGAAGTCCAGAGAAATTCAATTTTTCTGTCATCCCATGATGTCCAAGGTAGGGAAAAAGACTCAGGATTTTTCCCCACATTCCTGCCATCATGTTGAAACCAACAGCCCTCGTCATGGACAGCAGCAGGATCCATTGTCCTATTCACTCACTGCCATTCTCTCTCAAGCATGAGCCCTTCGTAGTGCAGGACAAGTCATCTTCTACATCTTTCTCTTGTTTATGTACCACTTTTCTCATCTTCCTACTCAGACCATCACACTCAAAGACTTCCTGCCATGGCATTACTGACACTCATTTATGCAGGATCCCTACAGAGTACCACCACACAATGAATTCAGCTCAACTATTCATCACCAACACCTGGCCACTCTGTGGGGACAGCCTCATTCCAGCAGGCCTTGGACTTGTGTCAATACCATCAGCCCCTGTTTGTGACCTACAAAATTAAATCTGATGGAAAAGATCTTCAGCCTGAGGAATTTACAGACCACTTCAAGAAGCTGAAGGTGAAACAAAGCATCTGAGTGACAGTGCAAGCAGTGCTGTGGAAAACAACATTTCTCATTTCAATAAGTAAATGGGTTTTGATACACACAGGCAACCTGGAAGCAGGTAGATCACACCAAAGGAGCTGAGACTGGAAAGTGCTCACACCATTGTAAACAGATGAGTCCACGCCACAGAGAAATAAGAGAAGAAAGGCAGAATGGCTGGTCATATCAGTAGTAACAATGGACAGGAGTCAGGAGGAATAGGCAGAGGATGGAGAAGATAGAGACAGGCCTACTGGTGGTGAAGCTCTCAAAATTGCAGCTTTCAAGAAGATCTGCAAGGAAGAGGAACTCTAGACTCGGTCTATCCCACAGCAAAAAGGGTCCATCCACAGCACCACGGTGTCCTGTGTGCTTGTGTTCATAGTTACTGCATCACCTCGCACAGAGAGGTGTGACCTTCTGTCACTTCGTTACTACACAGGTGCTACTGCTTCCAGTGCAACAACGAGACGAGGGCTGCTGCTTGGTGGGGGAAAGATGCCCGTGTTCCTTTGCCTCACAGTGAGGCAGCCACTGTGTTTGCCAGATGAATCAACACTTCTCTCTGCCCTCTCAGCTCATAACAAGCCCACCCCAGGGAGAGGGCACAACACCCCTCCTGGCAATGTCCATGAACTCACAAAGAGACCCTGCACCTCCCAGCAGCTTTGTGCTCTGCGCTCCTCTGGAAACTCCCTAATCCAAGGATGCACACCAGCAGAAAGCAAATGAATCCTGTCTTGCAGAGGGCAGGAGGCAGCACGTCCCACACACTGGTCCGCACACCCACAGATGTGCCTTCAACAAGGAAAACTTTTAGTCTGGGGAAGCTTTGGCTGAACTGGGCCCTTGCTACCTCCACTGCAAAGCCTTACCATAGCATTTGCTGAGGCTAAAAGTCATCATGGAAATTATCAAAACAGAAAAGTTGGGGGAGCTAGCAGGGAATCATCCATCAGTACACATTAAAAATGAATGATAAGCAAAAAAGCTTCTCTCTCTCAATGAGAAGATAATGATGGATGGTCAGATTAAAAATGAGTAAGAAGACAGAAAAGAAATTGTCAGTTCCTCCTGCAGCTCAGCAGTCATAAGTCTTCCATTAATTTTAGTTACAGAGAGATGATGTATTAATTAGGTTTTGCCCAAGGCATGTCACTTTAATTAAATATCTATTCAAACTAGGAAAACAGGAAAATGGTTTATTTTCTTTCCTAATTCCTCATCAAGAGCTTAATACTTTCTTACATAATTTCAAAGAATAACAAACAATTTTTATTAGAACTGAAGCCTGAAATCCTTAATGAGGCACAGAAATTAAATCAAAGCACAGAGTTGTAGAATACACGGTTTTTACAAAGATTGGTCACATATTTAATTGAGATACTATCAGCTTGTTTAAATAGTTGTGTATTTTATATTTGACGTGAGTAGAAATCCCCCACAGTATTTGAAACATCACAGTGCTTTCTGTGAGCCTTCAACTGCAGATTTGCGCAATGACTGGTGCCATATAAATGCTTCCAGGAGGATCTGACCTGCTTCAAAATAACGAGACAGCCTGCCAGGTAGAAGCAGAGTTCACACTGCTGGGATATGACTCAGCTCTTTCATTCCTACTGCCCTTAGCTATGAAATACAGAAATACAAAAGCAGTGAGATGAACCATTTCACATCTGAGGTGTAGGTGCTTAAACTAGCCCCCCAAACAGATGCCAGAGTTCCCTACCTGGAGCACAGAGAAGGCATGTATCAGAGACAGGTGTCCTCAAAGATCTTCAGAGGAAGAGGGTTCTGCTTGCACACGTCTGTCTTATCACTGACATCAGGCAGAAGTAATATCCCTCTAGAGATCCTCAGATTAAAATATTACTTGACCTTTGGGGCTGCCCCAATCCCTTCACAAGAGTACTTTGCTATAATCTCTGTTCAGCAAACAGAGAGCAGTGCCTCTGTACAAACAGCCTGCCCGTAAAGGCTGTTCCTGCCTCCCTTTCCCTATATACCATGGGATACTGTTAAACATCCAGAAATTATCCATGAGAAGAGGAGAGGAAGACTCCTAATTAGTGGACTATAATTGCAGCTAAGGTAATATGTGTACAAGGTGCTCAAAAGCCAGACTGCTTTATGAGCTATTCATCAGGGGGGTACCTAAACCTGATGCAGTCCTGAACCTGAACTTTTACAGAAATCTTCAGTTCACTTTTAGCAGATTCCCACCAGCAGGAACATGAAAAACTTTAAATAGAAAATAAATGTGCTTTCTGGCTGTTCTGTTCTCAGGGAAAAAAAGGGAGGGACAAAAAAAGAAAAAAAATACATTAAATGTAGAAAAATGACTGTCACTGGTTAGAATAAAACTTTTCATAATGAAAGCTGAAGAGGGCCTATCCAAGGAGGCTGGTTACAATGTGTGTGATAAATTGCATCTTTTCATATTTTGCATTTATTTTTGTAGTCCAGCATCATTCATTTGGCCCTTGTTATTCATGCCTTTCAAAAAGCAGTTTGATTATTTGTGTTTATTCCTTAGCAGGGGGACTTCAGCAAAGTTCATGGAAAAGAAACTAATATAGTCATTTGATCTTTTTGGATAACTTAATCAAATCTGTTCTTGAAAGCTCTGTGTGAAAAAATAAAACTGGCAGCTCAAGGCTTGGGAAGAAGATGAATAAATTTTCCACAACACATCAGCCACTGACACTTTTCCCCATGCATTTATCAGAATGGAAGTTGCATAAAATCTTGTTGTTTGTCAGTCTTATTAAACCAGCTAACAAAGAAAGTCACTTCCTAGCAAAGCAGTTGAGCTCTGAAACACTCCATGTCTTTCTCCAGCCGTTGCAGGATTGTGAATTTGAGTGGGAAGTTTCCTCCTGAAGAATTTTGTAAATATATATAAATGCTTATTCTCAATAGGGCTAACCATACGCTATTGTGAAAAGAGAAAAGCAAACAATGCCTTTTCTCTCACGAGTTTATTGTACAAAGACACTGTATGTGTGTTTGATGCATATAATGGTACCAAGTCACACCTTTACTCTTAGCTTTGTTCAGCTCAGTTGGGTAGAGCGCAAGAGCTCGGGGTGTACCCAGCAAGTTAGCCAGGGCTGCCCCTATTCCTTCTCGCTTTTGGCTTTCTCCACTCTCCCTGAACTTCTGGCTTTTCAGATTGGTAAGCAAGAAATCCACCTCATCTCTCCAGCACTGCTCTCATCTCCCTGACTCCAGGACTGACTGGTCTGACAGCAAGACCCTTCTGCTGCTCTTCACCCTTATTCTCTCAACTACGCTGCAAAGCACCAGTGATGAAAAATAAGACCTCAATAGCATTGCACATAGCTTCAAATGAAGAACAACTGAGAGCAATGCCCATGCAGGATGTGTTGTGCAGCTCTAACTAGGCAGGGGCGATGTGGAGTTTTCTTAGAGAAGGTTTGGAACCTGCTGGAGGGACTTCCTTGGGAACACCTGAGAGAAGTGGGCTTGTGGCCTGTCCTTCAGGCAGCATACCGGGGAGGATGAACACATAGGCAGTGACACTAGGGATATTCCAAAGCAGATAAGGTTAGGTACCAATAAAAGGACCTGCAGAGTTCGTCACAGAAAACCAGTGAAGGGCTGTCATGGGAAGGGGTGAGGTGGTTGTGTGACAAGCAGAAAATGAAGAGAGTTCTCAAATGGCCAAATATGGCAGAACAAGGGATATCTGAGCTGCTGTATGGTGCCCAGAAAAAATGACTGGCAGCAAAGCATGGCCATGTGCTAGCGTAAAAACAGGTACAGAGCACAGATGTAGAAAGAGATTAATTAGCATTTATGTATGCATCCTGAAGTGTCACTTTCTAAAATCTCTTGGTAGCTGTCATGGTTTGACACTGGGCTGACACCAGGCACCCATGAGAGTCACTCACTCCCCCTCCCCTACCCCAGCTCAGCAAAGGAGAGAACAGAGGAAAAAGGGTTAATGGAGACTTCACAGGTGAGATAAGGAGAGCGGGAGAAATATTTCAAGGGCAAAACAGGCTCAACCTTAATTACTAAGTGAAATTTATTACTCACAGAATCAGAGGAGGGTAATGAAAAGTAAAATAAGCCCTTCAAACACCTTCCGCCCCCAAGCCCTCCCTCCTTCCCACCAACAACACAGAGAGGCAGGGCAGGGGGGTTTTGGTCAGTCCATCACCGAGATTTTCTTCCACTGCTCTGGGAGAAGAGTCCTTCCCTGTGAGGCCGTGTGGTCCCTCCCATGGGAGACAGTTCTCCGTGAACGTCCCGCCGTGGCTCCACTCTCACGAGCAGCAGCCGAACCGCACCTGCTGCAGCGTGAGTCCCTCCCGGGGCACACAGTCCTGCCAAAACTGCTGTGCCGTGGGTCTCTTCCCACGGGGTGCAGTCCTCCAAGGACAGGCTGCTCCAGCCTGGGAGCAGGGCCCTCTCTCNACAGCTGCTTCACCATGGGCTGCACCACGGCCCGCAGAGGAATCTCGGCTCTGGTGCCTGGAGCACCTCCTCCCCCTCCTTCTCCACTGACCTTGGTGTCTCCATGTTGTTTCCCTCACTTGTTCTCACCTCCTCCTCTTCTCTGACTAAAAAACTGTGACTTTGGTTTTGATTTTCTTCCTAAATGTATCATCACAGAGGTATTACCAACCTCTCTCATTGGCCCAGCTCTGGCCAGCAGCATGTCCATCTTCAGAGCCATCAGCCATTGGCTCTGCCGGACATGGTGGGAAGCTTCCAGCAGCCTCCTCACAGGAGCCATCTCTGCAGCCCCCCTGCTACCCAAAACCAGGCTGTGCCAAACCAAGACAGTAGCATACATGCATGCAGATGCAATAAGTCACCGGCATTAGAAGAGATATTGTGCCTGCCTGGGACTACAGTGGGAACTCATACCTATGTGGCTTTGCCTGAAGCACCTCAGTGGCTTTCCTGCACGAGTGCTGGTTTGACAAGACATCTTTTCAGAAGTAGAAAGGACGTGGCCATCATGAGAGGACGTCAGCTAAATGCAAATCCAGAAGATCTGTTCTGCACAGCAAGGTCAGCTCAGAGGCAGAGAATCAGCACCAACAGCTACACTCAGCTTCAGAGAGGATTTACTCACGTACTCACAAAATCATGGCATTTGTCCTCAGATGTAATGGTTTAGGTAATCAATGCCACCAAAAACCTGACAAGACACCATGAGCATTTGAAAGGAGCCATCTCTGAGTGAAAAAAAAAGATTAAGCATCTTCATTTTAATCACTTTAATCTTTGAATCTCAGCAGATGTGGTGAGAAAAGGGTAAATTGAGTGTTGGGAGGTTTTCTTTTTCAAAGCTGATCGATCAAAAAGTGGGGAATTGTCTTACATGGAGTCTCTTGCATTCTTTTTTGCTCTAAAAGCAACATCCTTAGGAAACAACTCTCCTGGCGATGATTTAGTACAAGGAATTGCATAGTTAGGGATGTAATTGTGCTCTCTGAAAATGTTACAGGGGAGAGGGAGAGAGATAACACTTTTCTTTTGCCTAGAATATCTATTTTTCAAACTATCTACTACCTATAATGAAAAATCCCTAATACAGACTAGCACAAGAGTCCCAGATATAACAGTGCTTGCCTCGTAAATTAATCAAACCAGGAATGCTTTCTGCTGAATGGAATATAGAATTGTCCAAAGGATTTTTTCAGGTATTTGCAGAATTGTTAGGGTCATATATTTGGACATGACCTCATTACATAGATGTCTAAGAGTTATGATAAGAAATAGATTCCCTGCTATAAACCACATAATGATTCAAAACTGCTTTTTTTACTGGGCTCTGTTCATGACTATGTATAATCAAAGCTGCTTCTCCTCACCAGATGTACAAGAATCCTCCACTTCAGATGTATTATTTGTAAAGCATTAGGGATCCAGAATTAGATCAGCTGTTCTTGAAACAGGTACCACCTATACCTTTACCTGGTAAAACACAGTTTTCCCTCCATTTACCATCCACCTCTGAGCACTCTGTATGGAAGTGAAACAAATTAAAGACCTGACACAGCCTGCAGCATTTTTCTTCTAGTAACTCAGAGAACAGGAGTTTTACTGTAGAGATGTGCAAACCTTTCCAGAGCATGTAATTATCATGGCTGTCTCAGTTCTTTGTGGCCAACTTGCGATATTTCTTACAACTCTGATGTAAATATTTTGCTTTAGAAGTCAGCTGCTCCAGCAGGTCACAGGTAGAGAAACCAACCCAATGCAATGGAAATAGCTGCTGAATGACAACTGTTGGTGTTCCACGTACTTGTACACAGTTATGCAGGGGAGATGGCCAGTCTTGACCTAAACAAAAAATTCCTTTTGAAAAATAATCAGTGGGGGGGAAAAATCAAGAACAAGCAAAATTGTGTCTGATATGAAATCAATGTTGACCATGCTTTGAGAAGTAGGTTGCTCTAAAGAACTCCTGAAGTCCCTTCCAGCCTGCATCATCCATGATCCTGTGCATAGCTCCTAGTGATACCTCTGCTCAGCTGTCATGGATACCAGACACAAAATTAAGGAAATTCAGCTCAAATCAGCTCAGAGCAACAACTCTTGCTAGGCACAGGGCTTACCGATGCAAATGAAGAACTGGAGGGAAGTGGACAAGGCTAATTAAGCCAGGGAAAGGACCTGGAGCTTTCATCACTCAGAACACATTTCCAAGGGTTAGGTCAGCTTGCAGCATGAGTCCCCTGACTGGCAAAAGGGTCAAGGGAGAGACAGAAGAGAAGAAAGACTGCTCTAGACTTCAAGACTGCCCTAGTGCTTCAAACTCTAACACTGCTTAGTGTTAAACTCTAACACCCACCTCTAGGTTTCCTAGAGAAGGCAGGTGCTTTGTCTTAATTTGGCATTGCTTAGTGATCTGCAGTGCTGACCTCCCCAAAGAGGGAGTTGCATTTCAGCTACAACTAGCTTATAAGAGAGAAAATAATAAAGCTGCCTTTATTTGAGCACAGAACATCTTCCTGAACAAAAAAAAAAGGTGATTCCACAAAATTGGCATGGCTTTACTTTCATGCTGCTCTTCTACTTCAAGCTCTGTGGTTAAAGTTTGATCCACTGGAGAGCAAATATGTGTTTTTAGTGAGGAGGAAATAAAAATAATGATTCTTAAACAACAAAGTAGCTTCTGATTTGGTTCCGGGCAATCTGGAGGAAGATGAACACCTCTGTAAATACTGTTGTTGAGAAAGCTTTCAAAAGGAAATAACTGAAAACAATTGTTTTGATTTAATCCTATCTGGCAATTAAGTACCAAGCAGCCTCTTTTCATTCCCTCCATACCCTTCCCTGTGGTGGAGAGGAGAATCTGAAAGAAAAGGTAAACCCTGTGCGTTGTGATGAGAACAATTTAATAACTGAAACAAAATATAGTAATTATAATAACAATTGTAATGATAAGGAGAAAGAGAGAGAGTAACAGAAGCAAAACAAGCAATGCACAATACAATTGCTCACCACCCACTGACCAATGCCCAGCCTGACCCCAAACAGTGACCAAACCCCTTCCAGGTAACTCTCCTAGTTCGTGTACTGGGCATGATGTTCTGTGGTATGGAATATCTCTTTTGTCAGTTCAGGTCACCTGTCCTGGCCATTTTCCCTCCCAGCTTCTTTTGCAGCTCCTCACTGGCAGAGCATGAGACAGTGAAAAGTCCTTGACTTAGCATAAGCACTACTTAGCAACAGCCAAAACATCAGTGTGTTATTAACATTACTCTTGTACTGAATCAAATCACAGCACTGCAGCAGGTCCTAAGAAGAGAATGAACTCTGCCTGATCCCAGGATAACAGTCTAGCTTGTCTTGCTCATATATGCCAGAGGTGGCCTGAGAAAAACTGTTGTTGTCTTTTCCTGGAAATATTTCTATTGAAGCCAGAGCAGCTTTTTAAAAAATAAAATCAACTTTTGAATTACATCCCTTATTTTAGTAAATCTGTCTTTGTGCCTGGGCTGTAAGAGACAGATGCTTTATGCTCTGGTGTGCCAGGGAATGGAGAAAGGACACATGAGCAGGAAGAATGAAAACAAACACCCAAGCCTGGGACCAACCAAGCAATGCAGGTACTATGTGCCTGCAAAGTGAGGAACTTTGTGCTTAAGCCCTGTTCTGACCACCAAGATGTTTGTATGGATCCCTCATTATGACATTCATTTCTTCACACAAAACCCCTTTTTCTTACAAGGGGAGCATTTTCCCATTTCACAGGTGGGAGGAAAAGCCACAAGACAAGACACCAAGGGACATTTGCAAATTTCAAGTCCTCACATTGAGAAACCCAGAGTCAGATCTTTGAGCAGTTGGTATTAAACAGCAGTTTACATGCATAGTCTGAAAAAAACAATCTCCCCCTCACCAAAGTTTCAGCTCCTAGCATGCTGGCTCTGACCCACAGTTCAGCCATCTAGAAAATAAAGAGCATATGAACAGGGAAAACTCGACTGGAAAACATTCACATGTTGCGTCTGTGGCAGAGGCAGGGTCAGGATACAGCTCTCCAAGGAAGCATCGGGGCTGTTGCTGCATGCTCCCTGTTTTGCCAATTGCACACCAGCCAGCATTACCCATAAAATGCAGTTTATTATCCCGACCTTATGGGCTTTTTAGAAAGCATTGCAGAGACTTTGTCTTCAAGGTTTTAAAGGAGAAATCCTGTAAAATATGTATAAACCATTCCCATCTGACTTTCAATGAATGCAAATATAGAGTTCCCTGGCAGAATAAAGACTTAATGCACAGATAAAAAAAAAAAACAGAGAAACACTTTTCCTAATAGCTGGAAAATATGAGAATAACCTGGAATAATTGTATTTGGGTTCCTCATAAAGCATTAGTCTCTACCACTGTTACACATGGGGTTTTAACATACCATCTGTATTTCTTTTCTGTGGCAGACAAATATAAACATCTTCTGTCTTCCAGTGGTTGCTGCTCAGTTCACACAGTGAGACAACATCCCCTGCTTAGAGATGGAAAGGATCCTAATGTCCATCCTGAAGACACTTAAAAGGCCTCTCAGCAAACAGACATTTGGCACCTCTGTATCCAGCATCTACCAGTGCTTGAGTTAAAAGAAACATGGTAAGTGATGACACTTCGTCAATAATCCAAAATTTTACTCTTGCCTTTGCAACTACAGGAGAGTGGAGGGTTTGCCTGGGCCTCAGTGTAGTTTTAAATTGTGCAGATATCCTGGGATTTGTGTGCTGTAGTAGATGGCTTCTTCGTTCATCCATTTGTGTGAATAATACATGAATAAAGGACACCTGAGGCTCCTTGTGCCATAATGAAAATATGTCCATTATAGCTTGCTGATTGATTCTTGAACTTCAGCCTGACAACCCAAACAAACAGGATAAACAGTGCAAAAACAAAACCAAAGCTGATCAGTTGGCACTCCTCCACTGCCAGCCTCCCCAAAACAGTGCTGACATGTATTATTGCTGCAAGTCTCTCTCCAAGCCCAAATCCCAGGTTATTATGTAGACTTTGGAATGCTTTCAGTAATGCCTTATTATTCACAGAATTAACTACTGAATAGCATCCTCAGATGCCATTGTATGAACTTTGCATCCAAAAGCATCTATTTATTCAGTCCAACAGCCCACTCGAGCACGTAGCAACGCCTCTCTTCCAGTGTTTGCAACAAGACAGACACAGGAGAGTTACTTTGAACTGTCAGCCTTGGATTTCCATGGCTGCTTTAAATTCCTAATGCGAAAGTAGGAAATTGTATAGTGCACGTCCATGAGCTGTCTCCATTTGGAATTTTCTCCCAAGGACACTACTCAGATGCCAATGAAAAGGGCAAAGCATTTACTGTTGCAAAAGCTCATTTCCAGGCTGGACGAAGAAGGTGCTGATCTCCCTCATCCACCAACAAAGGAATGAACACAAAGAAGCTGGGAGCGCTCGGGTCCTTCAATGAGGCACCTGCACCATGGGTCTCTGTCAACAAAAAAAATGAAGACCCACTTCCTAGTCATGTGATGTGATCTTTCTATAACTACTCCACACTGATTATGCTCCTTGGCATGGTTGGTGTCCAAAGCTTCATGTTGTAAATCAAGTCGTGCTACATGGCCAGTAAATCAAAAATGTCACTCTGATTAATGGGTCAGTGAGCCCACACAGCATGCTGTAAACGAAACTTAGGTTTATAATCCTTTTCAATTGCAGTTGTGTCTTATGTCTCTGTTTTGACAGTATGGTCATGCAAACCTTGAAGGTCAAGCAGAGGATGCTGAGAAGCCATGGGCACTACAGAAGTGAGCCATTAACTACACTCACCTTACCTTCCAATGGTAAATTTTCTGCCTGTGAAAATCAGACCAGTACATGGCTGCAAGATGTAGCACTGCTTGCCTGTATTGCCCACAGCCGGGTTTCTGCTTTTCAGTCAGATATTCTTGCCACAGGATTCTTGCCTTGTAAATTCTTGTAAATTTTCTGCCTGTGAAAATCAGACCAGTACATGGCTGCAAGATGTAGCACTGCTTGCCTGTATTGCCCACAGCCAGGTTTCTGCTTTTCAGTCACATATTCTTGCCACAGGATGTGCCTCGTGTTGTTTGCTTAGAGGGAGCACAGTACCACAGGAGGACAAGAGTTGCTGTGTTCATGGGAGCCTTGCAAGCCTGAGCAACCAGCAAAGACCACAGGAGATGCAAATGTGGGAGAACCTCCTAGCTCCTCCTTCTTCCTGACCCCACCAGGCACCTGTGTCAGAATCAATGCTTCCAAGCAGCTGTCAGCAGCATCTTCCTTCTGTAGAAGTGTCCAGCTTGCAGTCAGTCAGGGCAACAGCTCCTGCTCAAGCCCAAGGCAGCTCCTGAGCCAAACCCTCATTC
This sequence comes from Oriolus oriolus, assembly GCA_013400235.1. Lineage (NCBI taxonomy): Eukaryota > Metazoa > Chordata > Aves > Passeriformes > Corvidae > Oriolus > Oriolus oriolus. The sequence continues at coordinate 515,623 of VXBT01013455.1, read as the reverse complement.
CAGCAGTGCATCCTGTATCATATTTTGTGGCTCAGTCATCCTGTTCTACCCCCTTAGAACTGAGAGCTGTCAGGTTTTGGGTTAAATATCCTAATGGATGTAGATGTTGAAGAAGGTCTGCTCTTGGTTGGTAACACAGGACACAGTAGATCTCCTGAAGGCAGCTTCTGTCTCCTGCTGTCACAAGTTTCCACCTCTTGAAATCTCTTTATAGTTCCAACATTATCAAACCGCAGCCTTTGGAGCCACCTTTTCCATGGGGTAAATGGATAGCCACGAGTGGATGTTTTTTTCAGTTGTTGTTGTCTGAAAGTTTTGGCAAAAATGAGAAAGGGGCAATATAGATTCAAGTCTTTTCAGGTCGAAGAGGATGTAGAAAACATTATTTCCTGACCAAGAACTCAAATAAGCTTTACTAATATTTTCTCACACCCTCTCTTCTAAAGAGAAGAAGAGAAGGCCCCAACTCATGCACATCAAAGAGCAGATATAAATACCACAGTAGCAGGTAGACAGTTAGTTCAGGAACAGCTCCAGTTCTTTCTCATTTCCCCACTCAGACTGATGAAGGATGCTAATCCCACTTCGAGGCACCCCGCTCTCCCTGCTTCACTGGTTAGGTGCCACTCAGCCTCGTGAATTCCCCTCCTGGAGACAACAGTTCTGTTCTGGGCACTGCAGCACTTGAATATCACACCATGAAAGTCCTCTTTTCACACCTTTCTTCAGACAGCCACAGGAAGAGAGTTTTATTTTTGATGCTAAAGATGCTCTAAAGTCTTCTGGCTTTAAGCATGTTGGCAAGGTTTACCAACCTTCATGCTAGAGAGACACCAGTATAGAACATAAAAATTCATGAAATGGCTGAGAAATATAAAAGACTGCTTTAAAAGGAAATCAAGAAGCTGGTCTAGAAGAATATCCTGAGCTCTTCTGAGTGAGAGAGTTCTTGCTGCATTTTTTTGAAAAATGTACATTTTAAATATTATTTCCAGCTATCAGGAAAATAATATTGTAAATGCTAAGACTTCGCCAAACAAAAACGGGGCAAGTGGCCAAAGGATATAGAAGAGGGAAGAATCGTCAGTAATCTTTGTATCAACAATAATCTCTGTATCAAGAATAACCTCTAACAAACACAGCAATTAAGCAAGAAAACTTCTAATATGTTTATTTGAGCTCCCTTTCTCCTGTGTGCTGTGTTACAGCAATAGCTGCAGTTTTCCTGATGATTCCCTTCCTTATGCCTTCCTTCTTAATAATGCTGTCTCTGTGCCATGGTTTCAGTTTTCATTAATTTCCTTCCTTTCTGCAAGGGAAGTTACATTCTCACTGCCTCTTTTCAAAGCATGCATTAGGTTATTGTGCCCATAATTTTGCACTAGTTCTTTCAGACTGTGATCCACAGTCCCCTTGGAATGGAAGAACTCTTTGAACCATGTTACTTAGCTCTTGCTTGGCTGCACTTAAATGAAAAAAACCTGAAGGAGCACACAGCCTCTCAGTCCTAAGCTCATGCCTCATGTACTGCTTTGCTGCATTATTCGTAAATAATGACCTCCTGCAGTGCGGACGGGAGCAGAGCTGTACAGATAATGCTGGGATGTGCCACAATGGAACAATGAGGCTTCAGCACCAAAACCTTTAGAAAAACCTTCAAGAGGTGAACTGGAACTTTGCTGATGGACAAAACTGATGGAGGGGAGAATAGCAGGAGTGAAAGAAAATAAGAGGAAAGGCAATGAATTAAAATGAATTCATTTAAATATACAGGAATTTAATCCTCCATGTTTCCTTCCAAGAAACCAGAGACATGGGACTCCTCTTTTCTTTTACTGATTGTGGATCTTTTATCACCTGAGAGAAAATTACGTTGACTTTATATACAGAACCCCAGAAACCCTGTGTGCCATGTAACTCTAGCAGAGCAGGGTAGAAATCCTCCAGTAATACTAAAAGCATTAAAAATGGAGTTTTTACTGAATAAAACATGACAATGAATAATGTAGTCTGCACACTATTTCTTGTGTTATTAATTTGATGGTAAGTTTAATTAACTTAATGCTGCCCTAAATTCTAATTTTCCTTCTGCTGCAGAATCTCAAGCTAGAAATGCCAAAGGGCTTTGCAGAAGTTTTAGAGAAAACACAAAACACTGAGTATTGGTGAGAGTGAAAAGAGGACAGCTGTAGCTGCCGGGGATATAAGGCATGGGCAACTGTGCAGGAAAGTGGAACACAAACTTTGGTACCTTGGTCTTCCAAAATCACCAGTAATTAAACAAAATGCAAGGCTAATGCTGGGAAGAATTTATTTTTTATGCCAGCTGGGGCAAGCTGAGGTAGACTGGGGGGATGTAGAGTGCCTCATGAGCCTGTGCTTAAGGAGGGTTGCCAACTGAGATGTATGTTACTGGAGTCACATAACGCTTAATGTTCCAACGAAAATTTACATTTCTGAGCCCAGTTTGGTGGCCAACTCATCATGAACTCCATAAAGATGACAGGTGTCAGCAGGCAGCATAGAGGGCCTTTTTTATGAGGAGAATCTCCAAAAGGAAGCATGCTCTAGCAGCAGGGACTATCATTAATAAAAAGGTCTCTTCCCAGCTGCTTGGATGTTAGTGTCCTGCTGATATAGCACTGAGCTCTCGGCAATGCTGTCAGATCAGCGATCTGACAGGTTTTATTCCTCAGAGGATTTACTCAGAGGGCTGAAATCTTCTTCCTGTAGCTGGCACTGGTGTCTTTGGGTGCTTACATCCAAGCACTAAAGGTCTGCTGTGGGGAAGATTTTTTTCAGTTGTTCTCCAGGCACTGAGATGCATCCCAGGAAGAAACATTCAGAAAATTACTTTTTATCTCTATGTTTGTTTGGTAGGGCTGCAGCTATGTCAGGCTAGAGCCAGTCTACCCTTACACAAAGGGCAAGAGCCTGACTGCCTTAAATCCAAGGAGGCCTAAGGTGGTCCAAGAGGCAGCATTCTGGAGAGAAGGGACCAAGGCAAATGCAGAGTAACTCCATGTGCTCTGCTCTAGCCACCAAATTTTATACGGTTCAGTAAATCCGAGTACACAAAATATATTTATGTGATCCTTCAAATCTTTCTCGGATTATCTGTTATGAGGAGAAACACAGCCTGCTGTATTGCAGACCTGCTTTCTAGCAAACTTTCCCCATTCTTTCAAAGTTTTCATTGGTAAATTAAGTAGCTGTGCTGCTGGCTGGCTGCCAAGCAGCTCATTTCATTCACAGCTACAGGATCCTCCTAAAAAGGAACTGTCACTGACAGCCAAGAAATTACTTTTGTCTAGAAAACAGCACATTTGGCTTTTTGAAGAACCAACCCTTTTGCCCCGGTTTTCCAGGCCAGTGGAGCACAATTCCAGCATTCTCATGCACATCTGTCTTGCTAGGTTTTGATTCCCAGCCTTCATCCTTCCAGCATCACATCAAAAATGCTTGGTCCCCATCTTCGGCCAGATGGTGGGTCTCTCTCTCTTCCAGGTCCTCCCATGACTGGAGTTTTACTGTGACGGAGAAAATCCACCACAGTTCTCTCTCCCTGTTCTTCTCTGTCATGGTACCTATCCCTCTGAGACAAACGTGGCCTGGTTGCTACTTCCATGAGCAATGGGGTAACCAGCATGCCTGCTCTCAGCCAGAAAATAGGGAAAAAACACTCACAGGAATTCCCTGTATCACATATGACTGATAGTTTGTGCAGTAATAGGAATTATAAGGTTGAGAGCTTAAAAACATTTCATTTTGCTATTTCCACCTTGCCTTCTCAGGGACAGAAGAACCTTTCAGCTCTTGGTGGATTAATGATTTGTTTGTGATCTCATCGAGAACTTAAGAGATCTGCCACAGGAGTGTGAGTGTTTCCCGTATGGATGAGGCATGACCTTCCCCATAGCTTAGAGATCCATCAGGAGTGGGGGTGAAAGAGGGACCTGGGGAAGACTTAAATCCAAAGAGGATCCCACAAAGATCTCAAAGAAGGGTTTAAATAGTAGTCTGTTTACTCTGTCTTGGAATGTGAAGTGTGAGCTGAACAAGCGAGCATGGCCAAGTACAGATTAAGAAGGACACATGATTTTGGAACGAATCAGCAAAATTTAATTTTCTCTTGTTTTAAACAAAGGATTTCTATAAACCCATATGACAGATTTTTCTAGGTTAGGTCCATTAACTAGCTACTTTTATTTGCTTTAACTATAACCTGGCTTCACTTTTAGGGAATTTCATTTTCCACCAGCAGAGAGACTGACATTTTGAGGGTGTTCATGCAAAGCTCCTGAGGTCTCTCCTATCCAGACACTACATCTCCACCTGGCCAGATGATCTGTAGGGTTTACCCTTGCTCCAGGTATTTGGTGTTCCCTATTCCCAGTACATACCAGAGATTTCTCCAGTAAATGGGTGGAGTTCACGGTAAAACCAAAAAAGAGCAGAGGGTGTCCCTGTTAAAGATACTTAGCCAGATAAATAAGCTGCCAGGCACTGACTGGTGCTTGCTGAAATCAAAGAAAAACACTAAGTCTAATGCTGACAGTCTCTCATATCATCAATAGAGATAGGGTCCTCTTAAGGACAGATTTAGAACAGGGGCCTGATCTAAATAATTTTGGGTTTTTCCAAAGTTTGGAAACTTAAATTGACCCTTGTCATTTAGGGTCACTCCAGTATTAACTCCAGTGTAAGCGGGTTCCTTCCAGAGAAGATTACTCATAGCAGAGCTCTACTTTGTGTATGTCAAGCCATTCTGTTTGCAGTGTTACAATATCTCTGGTTTTCCCTAAAACTAATGACTGCTACTTCTTCTTAAACTTATTATTTTCATTTAGTTCCTTTTTCATTAAGCTGGGTATTCCTTCTCCTCACTACTTCCATGGGAAGGTGAATAGCTCCCTCAAGTGCCCCATTCAGTCCCTCATCTGATGGAAAACTAGAGCTGATACCTTCCTTGGGAATCCTTCTCTGTGTTCTGCAATTCAAACTGCTTTTTATTCCGCATCAGACAGAATATGAATCAAAAACATAGCCCAGGAGAGCAATTACCACCCAAGCTGCAGCCTCTCCTTCCCTCCTGTTTACATGCAATAAATATGGGGAAAACACTCATCCAAAAACCTGGAATTTTGAAGAAGGAGACTTGGCCAATAAGTAGGCAAAAAAAAAACCTGAAACAAACTACTTAGGTAATATTTTAAATAATTTTTTCACTGCAAGTAATTTTTCTGTATCTCATTTTGCAAGTGTTCATCTTGTGAAAGTGACATTACAGATATCAGTGGTGTGCAAATCCCACACTTTAGGCTAAACATTCTTGGTTCGGTAGGAAATACTGGTAAAATAGATATGACAAATAACAAATACTAAGGAAAAAAAAAACCTAAACAAAACCAAAGAAAAAAACACCAGTTTAAAAAGCCAATTGTCTCACTGGAAAAGTACTCTTCATTTCAAGATTAATTTACCAGGATGCCAATAACTCTTTTAACAAAAAGAATCCTTTCACCCAACAACTTCAGAGGTTGCTCAGCACATGTCCTGGCAGGTTTTTAGTATCTCCAAGACTGAACCTCTCTGAGCAATCTATGACAGTGTTTGACCACTCCCACAGTAAAAAAGTCTTCTGTTTAAACAGAATTTGTTGTGTTTTAAACAGAATTTGTGTCCATTGTCTCTTGTTCTTTACCTAAACACTAATTAGAACAGCCTAACTCCATCTTCTTTATCCCTTCCATCATCCACATGGATAAGACCCCTTAAGCCTTCTCTTCTCCAAGATGATGTCCTAGCTCTCTAAACCTCTTCTTAAATGAGAGATATTGAAGTCTCTTTGTCATCTTTGTGGCCCTGCACTGGCCTTGCTCCAGTATGTCCATGTCCCTCCTGCACTGGAGAGCCCAGCACTAAACCCAGCACTGCAGATGTGCCTCACCAGTGCTGAAGAGAGGGGAAGGATCAGCTTCCTGAGCCTGCTGGTGACCCCCTGTCTATTGCAGCCCTGTTGGGCTTTGCTGCAAGGGCACAGTGCTAGGTCATGGCCGGTTTGTCACCCAACAGGGGGCCCTAAGTCTTTTCTGCAGAGCTCATTTCCAGTCATTCATCCACAGGTGCAGGACTTTGCATTTCACATTGCTGAACTTCCAGAGGTTCCTTTCCACCCGTTTCTCCAGCCTGTAAAGATCCTCCTGGATGGTAGCAGAGCCACCTCATTCATAAAGCGCTCCTCCCAGTTTTGTGTCAGCAGCAGACTTTGGAGTGTAAGAAATACAAAAGTATGGGCACAGGCAGTCCCATGCCAGTTCAAATCAGAGCCAGAGAGAAGTCCCATGCTTATTTCATTGACTGACTGATGTGTATGCAGCCACAGAGATTAAGGTGTGCTGTAGGAAGTTTTCCTGGAGCAGGCACAGCTCTGTGCTGTTCAGATACCCCAAATAAGGAGACAAGGTATGTCTCTTTTTCAAGCTGCTGTGTGAACTTGGGGCTTTTGGTTTATTTTCATTATTGCTCCCAAATTTACTCCATTTCCTCAGCATGTGTGTGTGAACATCTCTACGGATCAGACTTGGTATAATACCAAGAAAAGGCAGTTGCTGACAAAAATCTGACTCTGGAATGTGACCAGAATCTCAGTCTTGAATTCAGTCAGGATTTCAGATATTTGAACAAGACAAAAAGATGCAAAGGAGGCTAGTGTCAAAATTTCCTTCTGGCCTTAGTCACTTATATTTGCAAACATATTAAAAATTCATCTGAGCAGCATTGTGTTTTGAGTCACTCAGCATCATGTCATCTCAACTCTTGTCTTGGGGTCAGAGCCTCTCTCTTCACAGCTGTCATGATTTCACCCCAGCTGGCAATGAAGCACCACACAGCTGCTCACTCAGTCCCGCCATGTCAAGATGGGGGAGAGAACTGGGAGAGTAAAAGTGAGAAAACTCATGAGTTGAGATCAAGGCAGTTGAACAGCTAAAGAAAGAGCCATGCATGCAAGCAAAACAAAACAAGGAATCCATTCACCACTTCCCAAGGGCCAGCAGGTGTTCAGCCATCTCTGGGAAAGCAGGACTGCTCCATCACGTGTAATGGTGACTTGGGAAGACAAACACCATCATTCTGAATGTCCCCCCCTTCCCATCTTCCCCCAGCTTTATATGCTGAGTATGATGGGATACCCCTGTGGTCAGGTGGGATCAACTGTCCGGGCTGTGTCCCCTCCCAGCTCCTTGCGCACCCCCAGCCCTCTCTCTGCTGGGGTGGGGTGAGAGGCAGAAAGGGCCCTGACTCGGTGTCAGCCCTGCTCAGCTGTAACAAACACATCCCCGTGTTTCCATCAACACTGGTTTGGTCACAAATCCGAAACACAGCCCCACACCAGCTACTGTGAAGAAAATTAACCCAGACAAAGCCAGCACAGCAGCCTACTCCATTCCTTTGGGATGAACTTTTAACTCCATAATGCTGCTTATCCATTTCACCCTGACACGCAAGGTGTGTGGGACCCCGGAGCCTGCAGGACAACCACCCTCCCAACAGGCTGGTGCTGCAAACAGAAGTGATTCAATGGCACAGGCCTCCTACAAAATATGGGGTGGGATTGTCAGATCTGTTCTCCGCAGCTTGATTTCCACCTGCCAAGTACTCCATTAACTTTCCAGGCTTCAACTATCTGAAAAGCGAGGCAATTTTATTTATTCCAAAGAACTACTGCCATTAACCTGGTGTTAGCTCATGCTTGGGTCAGGCGGTGTTGCCTGAGCTGCAGGTTTCCCGATAAGCTGGAAATTACCTATGTTGCTTCACTGAAGATACTGAGTAGAGCAATACTTTATTCATCCCTTTAAAATGTATTCCTTTTCCACAATAACGCACCTCAGCTGTCCAGCTCTCCTCCTTTTCTGCAATGGCCATCTGGCCGCTGGTTCCCTGGTGTTTGTTATCACTGTTCAGTTGAAACAGCTCATTTTGTCTCTCAAATTTCACCCTTTAAACTAATTTTGACTTTTGCTCTCATCTTCAAGCACATGTGGCCCCTCCCAGCTTTATGCCATCTATACATCGAATGTGCACATTCTCTCTTCACAAATGCAGCTAAAGTTAGACCCAGGACAGACCAGAGCATGACCTTGCTCTCTCTTCAGCAGGATGTCTTCTGTAGAGAGGATACACATCACGACTGCTTGGAGCAGTTACCCACCAGCAAGGGAGGCCAGGTGGGATTTTGAGTGATACAGCACTTCAGAACCAAAGGTGAGTAAGTTGGCTTTAGCTTTAATTTTAAGAAAGGACAAGGAAGTGGTAAACAAACAGAAGGTGGCTGGGAGATGCCTTGACTTGTGAAGATGAATGTTAAAAATTGAAGAAAAGTCATCTGCAACGAAATGTGAAGAGAGCAGGGACAGCTAAAAGGAAGGGGCTGGGAAGAAGGCAGCGCGTTTCTATTATTTTCCCCATCACTCCATGGGATATATATCTTTTGCTCCCCCTTTATTCTAGTTGAATTGGAAATAAATGAGCAGGAACTGTGTATTCTCATCTGTGTGCCATGGTTAAGTAATACAGAGCCCTGATTCCAACTAGGACACCCAAGTAACTTCATCACAAAGATATGAAAGAAATTAATACATGATGGTGAGGTCAAGCATATGAAAAAGAAGAGAGAAAACACTCCTGACACCACACCATCTAGGTTTGCAAAACTCAAGCACACACTGAGATGGGCAGGTCATGTTCAAGTGTGGGTCGATTGCTATAAAAATAAGCAATTCAGATCTCAATGGCCCTGTCTGAGCCAAGTCATAGGTCAGGGGTGTTAAGTGATCATTTTCTCTTGAAACACAGCCTGTGACTTCAAAACAAATAGGAAGCACTTGTGCCTAGCAGCTTAACTACTTACAAAAAGCTAGGTGGGAAACAGGCATCATTCTTTTGACCTGAGTACCACACCAGCAACTGCTGTGATAACCTAACAATTAAAAAACAAAAAAAACCCAAAAAAGCCAAACTAGGAACCTTTACCTAAGGCACAGCCATACATGCTTAGGAGAAAGCCTTTTTTGACTTAAATGGCTGTTCAAAACATACCTATTCCAAGTGAGCTTTGAAGAAACAGTCTTTCTGATGGGTAGAGCAACACATTTCAAGCAGGATCTTTCCACAGCTACACCAGCATGCACACAGCTGCTCGCTCAGTCCCCCTACCCAGTGGGAGGGGAGAAGGAGCAGGGTGAACAAAAGCAAGAAGATTTCATGAAAAGTCAACATAGAGACAGTTTAAGAAGTGTTGCAAAGGCAGTCTCTCATCACCTCCCACAAGCAGAGTGATGCCCAGTCATGGAACAACAGTCAGCTTGGAAGACAAAATCTTGACAGACAGATGTGGGGGGAAAACAATGAATCAACAAAGCAACACAGAAGATGCATAGAGGCAAGCTGCCAGAAAGCAGCAGGGAAGTCAAAGGAAAAGGACAAGCAAAGGAGAGTAGTGTGCTTTAAACACACAGAACATGCAGTGGAGGTTCTATAAACGAAAGGAACTAACACTAGAAAATAATAATATGGGAGGGGGTTGGGGATAGAGAGGTTTTTCCCATTTTCCTTTTTTAAAGTAGAATAGTATCAAGCTGTCACAGAAAGTGACAGAGCTGTGCTGTACTGGCATTAGTTTCCTTACAAGAACACCAAGAACAGGAGCTGCTTCAAATCCATTTTCTTTGAAATGGATCTCTTCCAAGTGATTTTGTTTCAAGGACCCAGTGTGATTAGAGGTCACGGCTGCAATCCTCTTGGAAGAAATGAAATGGCGGGTGTCAGAGGTAATCGTGTGTGATCTGCAGACACTGGTCAGGAGGCTGTTTCAAACTACAACAGACCTGTCATGACAACGATGGATTGAGGTCATGCCAGGGAGACCAGGAGGGCAAAGGGTACATCAGTCTTTGACAGTAATGAGGGCACCATTCAGTATCCCACAGTTGCAAGTTTCTCTAGATTTAGCTTTTCTTTTTCTTTTTTTNNNTTTTTTTTTTTTTTTTGCTTCTACTGCAAGGACAGCACTGCAGCTTGCTTACCATTGGGACCATGGAAAATTAAAGGAAATACAAGAGAAACATTAGAAGCATACTTGCTATTTTCCTGAACAAGTTACACGATTAGTTCAGAGAAAAGGGGAGAGCAGCTAGTAAACACTGAAAATTGCTGCTGGAGTTTGCCAGCCAGGAAGCAGCTTTAGGCCTTCCATCATCAGCCAACTTTGCAAGGACCATGAATGCTGCCCATCTGCCCAGCCATAGCAGGTAGACCCAGCCAAGCCATGCAATCAGCTCACACCTCATTCCTGGTATGACTCCTTTTAGTGAAAAGATTTGATGTTGCCTAGCTCAGTAAAGGTCAAAAGTGTAGAAAAAAAGAGGAAAGAGCTCTCTTACTGCTAACGCATGGGACTGAGGACCCCCAAATCTGGCTTTGTCTTTTACATATGACATTATTCCCCAGTAAACACAGCTCCATTCTCTCTACAGCCCGAACTTCCCATGTGCTGAGTGCACTCAAAGCTACCAACAGCTCTGACAGCCCACGCCTGCTGCAAGCAGCACTTAATCAGGTAACAAAGCAAGAAGCATAGAGATACAGCTTGCAAACAGGTAAACTGTTCCCAAACTCATATGTAATCTCAGCACATTTACACATACCCATGCAGAGACACATATGCACATATATGCACACAGACACTCATAACTATGAAACTGCTGGCATGTCCTCACTCTCAGAATCTGGGTGAGGTATAAAACAACAGTACAAATACAAGCAGTAGTTTCACGTTATTTGCAGTGAAGTCTTTTATTCAGGCTGTACCCATTCAGATCCCTTCTCATTTCCCTCGACACGTTGCAGAAGCTGGCCACCACTGCAAACAAAAGGACAGACTGGTGAAGATTTCAAGCAGCAGCAGCAAAAGCTACAGGAGGAGAGAAACTGCAGGAAACAGGAACACAGATAAGGCAGTGTTTTTGGACTTGGGTGCAGATAGAGACCAAACAAGATCATTGAAGTCCAGAGCATGATACAAGTTCAGAAAAAAGTGAGAGTAGGCAGGGAAATGAAACCCAAAACAAACAAAAATCCCAAAACAAATCAAAAAAACAGCACTGTGAATTTCCTTTAAGGAAACTGAATTATCAGAAATGTTGCAAAGTCTAACACACAGTGCCTCAGGCTCTCTTCCTGCACTCTGAATTTCTTTCCTAGACCCAAGGAGCTAATTACTGCCTGTGAAACCAAAGACACTGTCCCAAAATAACCTGCCCTACAGACACAGAAGACCACAACTCTTTATCAGGGAAAAACTACCCCCATTGCTGTGTATCTATTGCTTGCACACTTGCTCTGTCTCTTAGACAGCTGTAGAGTTTCTTGTATTTTAACACATGAAATTTGGAGTCAGGTAAAAACAAATAAACCAAAAAACCCTTTGTCAAAAATAAATTCTCAGTAAGTTCCGCCCTTTAGGTTTTATTTTTGTAAGTAAAAACTTTTACTGGCCTCATATCAGCCACCACAATGGAGCAACTTTACTCCTCTGCTCCCTGTTCCTCATGGGAAAAAACATGATTGCCTCAGCATTTTCTGCTCATGAAATTAAGTTGCTCAGTTGTAAATGGAAGAGGGGAAAAAAGTCACAAACCAAGCAATACAAATTATGTGTATAGGCCCTTCATTAGGTTCTTGCACTTTAACACATACTTGAAGAAAATCATCTACTATATTTTAAGAATTGTTTAATTATGACATACCATATCTTACAAAATTAATGATCCCAACTGTCTTTTAAAAATGTGATTTGGTTTGCAGGGTGTCTCAGCTATTCACCTGAAATGAAAAATACCACGCCTGATGTGCTAAAGCTCACCTGCAGAATAGAAACTACAGGGTACAGCCACTGCCAGTTTTGAACAGGTTTTGCCTCACTTGTGTCTACCTCTGACGAACAGTACTCCAAACCCCAAATCACTGCTGAAGAGTGTATTTGTGAGGCATCGTTACTTATCTAGATCTAACACCTTTCTGAGGCATCCCCTATAACGTCAGTATTTCACTGACCTTGAGGTCAGTCCCTGTCACGCAGAACAGCAGTAGCTGAACTTCAGTGATATTTACAGTTCATATTAAGTTTTGCAGTCAGTACGCACCAAGGCTGCCAACGTCTATCCAGACAGGCTGGAACAGCCAGGCTTCAAATTAAATCTAGTGATGAACTCTTCCTTTCTCAGGTGTTTGTTACTTCAACTGCCAGGACACGTGCAGGGAAGAAGAGACAGCTGATGTCTCCTTCTCCCCCTCGGCCCCAGCCTCTGTTCACTAGGCAGGTTGAGCTACACCTTTTTCTCTTCCCTATCTGCCCTCACAAGATGAAAACCGTACGACACATCTTTCTCGAAACACCAGCCAGTGCAGACGTTTTCTTATGCTGCAGCTTCCCTTGATTGGGATACAGCTGATATTGAAGACACCACCTGCAGCGACAGCCTCTGTCAGGCAAAGAGGTTAATCAGGCAGACTGAAACTAGGATTCAGAAGCAAACCTTGGTACACTGAAGCACAGGTTCCTCCCTACAAAATAGCAGCAATTCACTACCTTCTGCCTGCAGCTCCCACACAGCTCAAAGGTGAGCTACTGCTTCATGCATGTCCTGCCTTGACTTTCTCCTTTGTTTGTATCAGGCTGACATTTGAATTTAAATACTTCGTTTTCAACAGTATACTCTTAGCTTGCAATTAAGGTTCCATTAAATCCAGGGCTACTCTTTCATCTGCACATGGTAAGAAGCCAGCTAGCTACCTGAAGTTTAGCAGTTTCACTTCCCTGAAATCAGAGTCTTCCTCCTTGCTGCAAGTAGTTTTTTTCATGGTGTTAATATACAGGTCTTCCTCCACATTAAATGCATTAGACCCACTAGTAGTTTGAAACACAGCTTTATTCCCAACTCCTTCAGAGCTTCATTTTTTATACTTTTCTTCCCACCTGTTCAACACTGGAATCTAGCATAAGAATTGTTTTAACCAAATTTGACTACATCCCCCAAAAGTATCTATACTACCACTACTTAAAATCCTACTGTCTGTTTTTCCATGAAGGTCAACTATTTCACCAAAGTATCACAGTAGAAAGTGGATTAACACATTAAATAGAAATTGGTGGAGTAGACAACACATTTAAAAAATTATACTTAATATTTTAGGAAGTCATTTAATACTTAATATTTAGGGAGTAGGTTCGACCCTTAACTTTTACCAGAGCTGTCTTCAAGCACACTGGCCACAAAGTGTGGCCCTGAGTCCAACACTTGGGGTTGCCATGGAACACAAAATCAGCTAATTTCTGAATTTCAAGATTGGTAGTGGTTACAACTACTCTTACAAAAAGACATTTGCTTTCATGGTATTTCAAGAACAGTTACAAAACTCTGCACTGGTAACAACTGCATCAAAAGACAGCAAGTCATCTAATACAAACTACAGTCATTAAAATTCCTGCTCCGCTGAAGCCCTCATCTGTAAGTTGTTTACACATTTACCACGTTTTGATTACGTTGTTAGGATTTTGCTTCTGGCTGTACAGACTAATTTTAGCAAGTCTCCTTTCCTACACATCTTTTCATTATTAATATTGCAATATAGTATGGGAAAGGAGGTTGTCTATAAGGCGTTAAATAGATTCAGATGTATCAGCTTTGGGCCTTTAAATTATCAACTACACACCGAATGAATTAACATTCCTTGGTTGCAACACGTTTTCATTTAGGCAAAACAGTCTGAAGAATGTTTAAAATATATACATAATTGAAAGGTCCCATAGCACTCTCATACCTTAATTATGCAATCTCCATATCCCTACTTAGTTTTAAGATACTTACCACAAATCAGTCCATCACTAATTCTGTTTATTCACCATGTGAAATAACAACAAAGAATGTTTCCAGACCCATCATTGGAAAGGGCCATGCCTGGCATGGCACCTGTATACACCACATACACTGTCCTGGTCACAGTACTTTGTGTTATTGGTCACGCGCTTCCCATGTCTCCCATCCTGTCTGTGACACCATCTGCAGCCCCTTACTACCAATTCCAAAGGGAAATTCCACTTTTTCCAGTTAGGAAGTATTTGGACTACAAATATCCCACACCCATTCCACAGAGTTAAAGGAATACTATAGGCTTTAGCAATAACCTAACTGCAAAACACTGCTTTGACAAGTCTGCTACTTGTAAATACATTACTGAGAATGTCAGTATTTCACATTCCTCTCAAAGATGGGCATGACTTTGCCTTAGCTCCCTCTCCCCTACTCAGTTACATTTAACAATTCAAACAGGGTATAAGCAAATTCTGGACCAACAGCAGGATCTAGTTTTGCCTCCATTTCACTACAGATTTGTGTGAAAAGACCATTTCCATTTAACATTAGCAGTTCACAAAGATTTCAAAGTAAATTTAAAAAGCTAAAAGCAAACCCACACGGTAAAAATTAATTATATTCCCTAAATTATTCAGTGCTTAACAAATGTATTCAAACTAGTTATCTCTGCAATTCAATTCAAGGCTACTGAATAAAAGCCATTCCAAGCATACCCACAAGCCCAATTTAGCATGCTGGATCAACAGCATACAGTGTTTAGCTGTCAGAGAACAACTAGGATCAAAAATAATCTAGTTTAAATTTGGAGAGAGTTTCATTTCTGCTGATTTTCTTTATTACTGCCAAAAAAATACTGAAGTACACCATGCTAGTATGAAGTTTTTTCATTTAATACCCCACTTCTTCATAACCACATATGTTAGCTTTCCCTTCTTCATAACCACATATGTTAGCTTAATATAATTTTATTTAAGTCCCTAGTTCATAAGTGTATGACTTCCCATTCTGAACTCCCACCACAGAGGTGGCTTCATTATTTCCAGATAAATTACACTATCATTAGCCAAGAAAATAACATTTTAAACAAAAAAGCCTACAAAATACAAACAAAAAATGAGTGCTCATTTGGAAACTAAATGGTAAATGGATCATCATCCAAGTTCCAATTTCAATGTAATGTGAAAATCAAGAAAGGTGACAAAAAATAACGGTTATTTGTTAGAAGCAGTATTTCTCCAAGAAGCAACAATTTCCTACATATTTATTTGTGCAGAGATGAGTTACATTTTAGCAAGATGTTATATGCATGATATCTGTCCAAGCATTTCAACAAGAGTTCACGTGCTTTTAATCACACAGTGCATCTCACAGAGGAAAAAAATTAATGTATGTGGCACTGTAACTTTACTCCTAAAAAAGATTTTAGTTTGCCATGTTAAATTATGGCTTAATCCCTGACTATATGCAATTTATCAAAATGGTAACATATAACAGAAAGACAGTAAAAGTTTTGGGAGATATTTTATTAATGTACAATTTTATTAGCGATGTACAATAGACATTTTAATTCTCTATTTATCCTGTCTCCTTGAAGCTTGGTAAATGCTTGTTTGTATATAAAACTACACAATGCCTTTTTGTGAGGAGCAGAAATTGTGAAAATCTAAGTGCTACAGTAGATCTTGTAGTGATTTAACACGTTGTCCAGAAGAGTTACCAGCCACTTCAATGAAGGACTTCTAAAAATATTTCTGATCAAGTTCAAATGCATCTGTTCATAAATAATGATTGGTTTGCTCATGTCCACTATACTGCTAAGTACAAACGTCTCCAACATAAAATACCGTTTCAATACATTTCTCCACATGGACAACTAGATAATCCAGCCATATTTACTTTTAAACAAGGCTAATACAAATTTACAAGTAAAGTAACTTCAAAATTTATTCAGAATAATTATTTTTTAACCAGAAGCTTTACTTTGGACAATGCAGAAGTATATTGCAAGTGACATTCTGCAGCAGAAGATGGAGGCTTGAGAATAACAACTAAGAAAGACTAAATATCAGCAATACACACTTTTACAAGAATTCTGACCATTCTGAATGTTAACATTAAAGACCAGATGCTTCATTTTGTGCGCCTGTCAATCAAAACCTCCACACAAAAGAAAAATTAAAAATTTCCCACAGAACACAGTATTTCAGAGAACATGTTAGACACCGGCATGACATTTCCCAGATCAAATTGGCAACTGAAATTTAACATCCACCTGAGCTTGTTTTGCTAAGTTTACTATTTCAGACAGCTTCACCACCTGAAAAACAGAAAATAAAAACTTAATTTCAAAACAGTCCTAACTTGACTGAGCTGGATCAATCTTTTTAAACAAAGTGATGCCAGGGAATCATCAGTAAGATATTAGAGGGGTTTAGGGGTAGGATTACTACTTAGCTCAGTACTTCTTAATCACTTTTAAATGAAAGATAATCAAGTCTTCTAGAAAACATCTCATAGAGTTTAAAAAGTCTGCTTCTCATTTATAACGAAGTAACTTGACAAAATGCTAAAAGTTTTAAATTTTATGTGCCACCTTGTTATTTTGGGAAGTGTTGAGGCAGCCAGTGACAGGAGATTCTACATATCTAGAAGCTATTTCTCCTCTAAGTTTTTGTTGCAAGCATTTCTGGTTCTTATTTTGATACCTTAAGGAGCCTCATCTCCTGCGTAACAACTCTAAATCCCTCTGAATTACTTCCTGCTTAGAATGAAATGTTATAACTGAGTAAGTGGCTCTTTTGGGGGGGGGAGAAAGGGTTTGTAAGTTTCCCCATGACACAAAACCCACCAGATATCTTCTAATTTCTTGCTATACATTTCCAGTACAACTTTCTTTTCCACAAACAAAGCAAAGCAACACACACACACAAAAAAAAAAATCAGTGTATCTGAACATTTGAGTGTCTAACTATCTTAGAAGGCAACATGATGGTCAACTATAGTTTTAATCATGCACACTGAAATAGTGGTCTATAAAAGGAAGTGTTACACCACATTTTTTACCCACCACAGTTTAAGTATTTTCTCCCAATTAATAAAGCTAAGCTCTAAGCCATTCTCCTACCAAGGGGAATGGCTAAGACCTGATCATTGATCTGGTTTTGGTTTGTGGGGTTTAATAGCTTCTGACTGCATAGTTGTCACCCTGACAAACTATATACTTACTAACTTGTAAAATATTTGCTTCGGGCACTGGTAGCAACTGGCACTGGGAATTATCCTAAGCTACCTTTAGCTGATTGAATGGAGTTTTGACTTTTCAATATTCTGCAACAGATGCTATGTTCTGAAAAGAATATTCACAACCGGCTATCTTACCATTTTTGCAGCTTCATCCAAGTCATCACATGCAAGGATTTTGAGGCCACTAGCTGTTATCAAAGCTTTGGCATCATCAACTCGTGTACCTTAACAAACAGATAAAATGCCACTCTTATTGAACAGGAAAGTACTAATACTACCTACTAGTCTCATATTTCTAGGAAGCCTGTTCCCAAAGTTAGTGAATAAATCTAGAAAATACCATTAGTAGTTAAAAAGCAGAAGTCTCTTTTTATTAACTTGCCAATCCTCACCATCTAAATTCAAGGTTTGCTTTACTTCTCCATTGACTTCAACTCACAGGCAACTTGCTACACAATATATAAGCTCAATAACACCTGTCAATTAGACAGAAGTATATTCAAATACATATGAAGCACACTCACCTTGCAACCGTACCACAATAGGGATTTTTAGCTCCAAATCCTTTACTGCCATAACAATGCCTTGTGCTATAACATCACATCTCATAATGCCACCAAAAATATTTACCAGAATAGCCAGTACCTACAGAATCAACGACAATATTCACATTAAAAATTGCCAGAGACACATCAGATGAAAGCAGCACACAGCCTTTAGCCTAAGGATAATTCAAGCTCTTTAAGTATTTTAAGGGACTCTGCAAAAGACAGAACATTTCTGTTCTATAGAACATCAGCAACCGAAGTACAGTTCTATAGAGTCATATACAGCAGAGCAGTTACTTCAGGAAACTGTACTTGTCAACTACTTATCTTTCCATTTCTAACAGTACTCCAGCAGAGGTACTCCCCCCACACCAGTAAATCCAAATACTGAAGAAGCCAAAAGACACAGGAAATTTTAAAAACTCATACACAAGACCAGGCTCACACAGTTTACTTAAAAGCCAGCATGCTTAGAGATAAACTATCTGAAATACATTTTATGCAGGAGGATTAAGCCAGCAGTTAAAGGAACTCAAGTGGTAGAAAGGAAGGGTAAAAAGAACCATGGTCCGAGGTAAAAGATGAAACAGCAGGAACCAAAACAGATAGACAGCCATAGATGATGAAATAAACTTGACAAAACACTCCTGTGCAACTGGTTCATAAACTGTAACTTGGCTGCCATTATCTTGCAATTAGACTAGCTCATCTGTGTGACACTGTTCTTGCTTCTGCTGCTAATGGGCAACTTAGACTGGCAGCCCAGAAAGCTGTTTCAAACAACCCTGAACCAAACCCTCAGTGCAGTCCATGACACCAGTGGGCTGCACTGCTCTTTGAGTTTCAGCACCAGGAATCCCAGCTATAGTCATTGTTTTTTGATAAATTAGTGGGCAACTGAAAGAAGGCAGAAAGGAAAAGTTGCATTAAGAAGTCTATTTGGACACACACTGTCCATGCATCAGCAGAGAATTTGCATTGCAAAAACTTGTTCCAAATCAGCAGCCCTCAGATTCTTCCTTGTTTCTTCTCTTCTCTCTCTAATTCAATTGCTCTGTGACTGAACTCTTACTGTTCCCTCAATTTGCTGGAAAAATGTGAAGAAAGAACAAGTCTTATGAGGATGATCTGATGGAGCTGGGGTTGTTTAGCCTGGAGAAAAGGAGGCTCAGGGGGAACCTTATCACTCTCTACAACTGCCTGAAAGGATGCCGCAAGGTGGGGTTGTCTCTTCTCCCAAGTAACAAGCAGTAAGACATGAGGAAACGGCTGCAAGTTGCACCAGAGGAGTTTCAGACTGGATACTGGGAAAAATTTCTTTCCCAAAAGGGTTGTTAATCATTGGCACAGGCTGCTCAGGAAGTAGTTGAGTCACCAGCCCTGAAGGTATTTAAGACTTGTAGACATGGTGCTTAGAGACATGGTTTAGTGCGGGACTGGACAGCGTTAGATTTATGGTTAGACTCAATTTTAAAAGTCTTTTCCACTCTAAATGATGAAAGGATTCTATAACACTCTTGGAGGGTGTTACAGACCCTGCATTCAATAATAAGTCTTTCCAGTCAGAAAGAGACTAAGCTCCTCTGGAACATCACTCACTATTTGTTTCTGGCCCTTTCCAAAGATGAGCAAGTGGTACACAAAATTCTGGTGCAAAAGTAGCATACCATTAGCAGGTCTCACAAGTCATTCACATGTTTTACAGTTACCCCTTCTAAAAGAATTTTCTTTATTTTTAAAAAGCCCCAAACTGTCAAGTTCCCACTGGGATAAGCATCTCTATGTAGACCATCAATCCAGCCCTCACATTACTTTTGTGGAAAAGCTCTTCCTCTAGTTTCAACCAATTTATTATTTTAATAATATTCAAGCACTTCTGATAAACTTTTAATAGGATAAACATTATAGCCCTTCCCAGGCCCTTACAAAGTTATTTTATCTTACATTACATGTAATCAGTACCTTACAAACTTTTTTGTGCACAGCACAGCAAATACTCATCTCTACAACTCTACACAAAACACAGACCCAGCTGCAAAACTGGTCAAAAAGAAAAAAAAAAGTGGAAAACCATCTGAATACTGCTTACTCTTTAAAGAGCAAACAATGCAAGTTTCTGACTCCAAGTTTTCTGTAAAGATTCAAATACAGCTATAACTTCAAACAGAACACACAAAACTGTCTACTCAGTACACAGCCAAATAACCTAATTTCTAAAAAGGTAAAAACGTTCAATAGATTTTCAGGCCTCCTCCATCTGCACCACGATTAAGCTAAGATTTCCATCTTCTTTCTTTCTAATTCTGTGCTTATAAAAACATGTTTTCTCGAAAACATGCACTAAGCATTGTCTTCCAAATCACAGCCTGTTTTACCACTGTGTAGGACCTTGATATGCCAATTCTTCCCTCACCTTTTTATCAGAGGTAATAAGCTTAAAGGCTTCTGTCACTTGCTGCACTGTAGCACCACCACCAACATCAAGGAAGTTTGCTGGAGTTCCGCCGTGAAGTTTAATTATATCCATTGTGGCCATAGCTAAACCAGCACCATTGACTATATGAGAATAAAGATAACATTTAGGAATTCAGTTTATAAATCCATTAGGTCATTTAAAATTCATGAAATAGTACATACCTAAGCAGCCTATGTTTCCATCCAATCCTATATAGTTGAGATCTGCTTTTGCAGCATCCTTGTCTCTTTGGTCTTCCTGTGTCCAATCCTGCATATCAAAGATCTTCTTCTGACGATAGGCTGAGTTGCTGTCAAAGTTTATCTTTGCATCCATACACATCACTGAAAGGGAAAAACCCCCACCATTTAATATTAGAATAACAACTCAACTGCTTCATGAATGTGTTAAAGTATGTTAAGTCAAACTTGGCAGCTAGGTCATGCAGTCCAAACACAAGTTTTGCTAAAAAGACACACGCAAGACTGCCAATAAATACGAGATTCTCTCCAGTTTCCCCATATAATCAGTTATGCACAAAAAGGGAAGATAACTATTTCTTGAGACACTCTGAACCCAAAAAAGCTTAGAACAAGCTGTTTGATAAATCTGGGCAAATTATGCTTTCTCAGATCACACTGCAGCCTGGAAAACAGCGGGGCGGGGGGGGGCAAGGGGCAGGAAATGCACCACCACAAGTAATTAGCATAAAATTAAACCCTGGAGAAGGTCTCTGGTTTGAGATTTTTTAATCCACCTTAGTTTTTGCTTTTAGAATAAATATATATAATGCGTGTGCATGAATGTAAGCACACAGAAACACAATGAAAATGTGTCTGAGTTGGAAGAAAAGGAAAAAACTCACGGAAGTAAATTTACTTAGATCTAGCAAGTGAAAACCTACAGTATTCTTTGTATCAGAACTAAGTTTCTGTCTGTACAAATGTATCACTTCATTTCTATTCCTCAGTGAAAATGATATAAAAATGACAAGGCACAAGAAACAGATGGGAGAGACTGCTCTACACTGATCATTAAAGGACTATTTAAAACAAACAAACAAACAAACCCCACAAAAAACCACCCCAGTAACAGTAATTACACACTTTGATGAAAGAGCTACATTCATATGCAAATTTCAAACTGTTGTATCTGAGTTCAAGTACAAACACTCTCTACAGCCTTATTTTTTGTAGAGGTGAATTGGCTGTGACTGAATATTAAATTGAACATAAATTGAACTATTCTGCATTTGGATATGCTAAAAACCTGATAAACATCATGGTATTACTTAAACCCCTGCAGTCTTTCAATACATCACATTCCATCAGTTATTCTAATGCCTGAGTCATAAAGGCAGGAGACTTCTAGAAGGTGCTACTATTCTGCTTACCTTTACAGTACCAATTTTGGATACATGAGATGGCTCAAGTTTCAATTCATGAATTTTGAAAAGACCTGATTTCCAGGAATGCCTAATCATGGGTAGAAGTGCTCTTTTTAAAAAAAAAAATTTAAATCAAAAAAGGAAGTCACTTAAGATCATATTTAGCAATTAAGAGCAGATTTCTACTATATTTAGATTCTCAAATGTATCTGCTTTATTAATGTTTGTCAACATCCCATGTTAATACTAACTCCTCTTGCTGTATACAGCTGAAGTTTTAGCAGCACAAAGCAACCAAGCTTTACAAAAATATCAAGGTGTTACATGAAGAGTATGAGTAAGAAACATTACCAACTCCTGACGCATCTTCCACCATAGGATTTATTTCTATCATGGTCGCATCATATTTCAGAAAGAGATTATATAATTTGATCATATTTTCAGCTGCTTCATCCACCAGATTAGGAGGAAATCCCATTTTCTGGGCAAGCTGAAAGTAAAAGAATGGTTATGGGTTAACTCATGTTAGGGGTGTCTGAGTTTAGCTTTTATTTCACTTGGATCTGTAGATGTAGAACCTGTCCTGTCTACTGGCAGGAAAAAACCAAACTCACTCTTAGGTTTGAACAGATTGTTTTCAATATAGTACACTGCACTTATCCTAAAAAAGAACTAATGAAAACTTATAATGATATGCCTTTACATAGCTGTATAAAAGCTAGATAAAGCACCGCCATGTAGCTGGATTTATGCTGATTTACCTGAAAATACTTAAATATCTAGTTCAAATCTGTTTCAAACAAGGGTTTAAGACAACTCAGCAGGTTGAATGCACATACTCCTTACAAAAATTAGAAGCAATCCTCCCATCCTCAGTAATGTGTACTTTCCCACATTAACAATTACCCTAACAGCTTGCTCCTTTTTTATGCCTTCTACTATATCGATGGGTTCCTTAATTATCGCCTCAGGATTCTCTGCAGCAACATCTTCAATATTAACACCACCGTGAGAACTGCCTATCAGCACAGGACCCTACAACAAAAAGGAAAAAGAAAAAGCTTAAGTAATTTTATACCACACAATTGAAACTTAGTTCTTCTCGTAAGATACCTCACAGCAATAAAATCTTTTTTGTTGGAGAATTTTTTATTTGGACATTTTTCTTGTATGCTCTGTAGAGAGTGTTACTATCTACTCAATACCTCCACATAAAACCTTTTAATAATACTTTCCAAATGTCAAGGTGTATGCTAGGTCCACTTACTTTAAACAAGAAAAAATTTGTAAAGTAAAAGCAGAGCAATTAACACAGATATACTGGTTTTAAATTTTGATAGAAAGATTCAACTTCATAATCACACACATCTTATCTTTTAGGTGTCACTAGAGAAAGAACCACCTTCTCACCTCCACTTTCTCCACTCACCCCTACACAAACACAGATCAAATTCCAGGCACTCATTTATTCATTCTGCCATGTTCCAACTCCGAGGACAAATGAAAGTCTGCAGAACTTAGTGATAAATTACTGAAAACCATACCTGTTCAGTAGGATCATAACATTCAGTAGCTAAAGCCTTCACTCAAAGTAAGTCATAGCAAAACAAAACAGCAGTCAATTATTCCTTAATAAAAGAAATTAAGAAACCAGAATTGATAGCATTTGCAGCTGAGTTTATTTTTTAAAAAGCTGTGTAAATCTCAACAAAAACATCGAGGACTCACTACCACGGAACCTAAAAATCTCTCCTCCAGTTCACAGTAAATACATACTAGGATCCCTTCAACCAACCTTCCCTTACCACCATGTATGGATTATGACCATGGGTGTACTATCATCAGAACTCTTAAAGATTAAGCAGTCTTATAACTGCTGACAACTAATTACAGAAAATGTGACCCTGGTTTAGAGAACATGCTTAATAACCATACTAGATGCCTCCCATTACCATCTTTTGAAATGGAAATATATACCTGGCAAATTATCCTGCATCTAATAGCAAGGTTTGACTCAATATTTTTGGATATTCTTATCTTGAACTTTCAGTAAGCTACAAACTGATAATAAAATAACTCATCGTTCCATAGAACTGATCAAAGTAAACAGTTTTGCTTAAAACACAAACCTCTGTTGGCGAATAATATCCAAGTCATAAAGTTCCAGTTTCAGCTGACTATTTTAATGATTTTTCTCCTCCTTAAAGGAAGAAGTTTGCAACATCAGGAATAAACACTGTGCGCTATTCAACCTTCACACTTCCTTCTTTTGAAAGGCATTTCCTCATCCTTAGCATCCTATACAAGTTATAGTAATTACAAGCACATCTAAAAACATGACTTACAGAGTCAGCAGTAAAAACAAAGCACATCCCTATCAAAAGGCAACAACCCACACACTATGCTCAACATATGCTAATAAGATTTATCTTTTCTACAACAGCAAGAACAAGTCATGAAAACACGTTTCCTTTCTTTATCTAATTTGCTTAAATCAGTTACAGCAAATTTTATTTCCATAAGCATCCTTGCTTATTGCTTACACAATTTTAAGTCTAAAATCCGTTCATTTACAGCATTTTAATGCCACCTTGTGGTGCATACGGTAACATTTGAATCTTCCCTGTTCTATTCCAGCACACATCACAGTGGAGGTGCCCAAGCCACATAATTCAACACAGCTGATACTTTCCTATCGAAAAGACCACTACGGAGGAAGAAAAAGGAACAAATACAATATTTAATTCCTAATACTGCTACCAAAAAAGAAATAAGAGTAAGACTAGTTTTCTCACTCCTCCATAGAAAATTATTTCATGCTTATGCCAGAGATACTCCTCTAATTACCAAAACCAGTGTCCCTGCAAACTCCTAAGCATCTGAACAGACCAAACCCAGTTTTTCTGAGCTTCAGAAAATAAAGTTCCAAGAACTGTTATGCCCTGGATTCATTACAGTCATTTAGCAATTCATGTTCTATGCTCCAAATAGAACACTTGTCTGTCAGAAAACACTGACATATTTCAGTAACTACATTTGAATTGTAGCCTAAAAAACTACATACTCACACATACAGCTCATACATGCAGAAAAGACTGGCTTTCATTTTCCTGAAAGCTCTGAAGACAGACCTCTAGGCACAAATCTTCTTACCAATCCCTGAAGAGCATTAGCGTAAGAAAGCTACCAGCACTCTCAAAAATCGAGGGACACACCAGTGCACCTCTCAGAACCTTCAAACACTGGAGAAAAAGGATGTAGGATTTATGCAGGACCATTTGCTCTTCCACAACACTTGTCTGAGTGTCTTGTTTCTGACACTCAAAAATAGGGTGTACATGTACATGCACACATATAGCAGTGTTTTTAAACTAAATTGTATAGTCTGGTAGGAAAATGCAAATTAAAACCAAAATGAAAATTACCTCCTTAATCTACCCATCTCCCCTTCGGCCATGTGACTCTGAACTTCAGCTGGGGCTACCAATACTCATTTATTATTCTGTAAATTTAAATTGTACCATTACATCTTTAAAGGATTTAAAAACAAAGGCAATCATAAAGTCAGATATACTAGAAAACAAAATTTAGCTTGTATACTTCTAAATTTCCAAAGTAAGTGAACAACACAGTAAACATTTTTGCTGATTTTTTTTTTTAAAATTCCGTTGTAACAAGTTAATTAGCTCACTTCTATTGCTAGTATTACTCACTTGAAAAGACCTTTCCATTGTTATTGCAAAATAGTATTCTCTCCTGGGATATCTGCGCTCACAGATAAATACTTGATTGCATATCCTGCCCTTCTCTCCTGTCTGCTTGGTGAACAACTTCTTTCCAATCATTTGGGAGGAGACAGCTTTTGCTTCTTCTGGACTAGAATAAAGGAAGCTCAGAATGTGACAAAGAAACTGATGTAAAAACAGAAGTAGCATTAAAAAAGTCTTATCTATTTTTTGTTATTTTAAGGTTAATAATTAAAACACTGGTTTTAAAGAAAGCAACAGGTTCAATCCATAATGTGAAATGTTGAAGTTTTTCCACTTGGCTGGATAATTTAGAAAGAACTTACGAAAAAACTATTTTCACTCCTCCTTTGAGGCCACCTTCAAATGTTCCTTTTCCTCTACCACCAGCTAAAACCTGTGCTTTTACCACAAGATCCTTTGAACCTAGAACAAAAGAAAACCCAAAAATTTGTCATCTGTGACTACTAAAACAAATTGTTTCAGGCAGAATAGCAAAGGCTCTTTTAATTTTATACCCCCTTCTCCACATCCACCATTTAAAACACAAACCTGTGAATCGAAGACTATATTGTAAGTCATATAGATAATTCCAAAAATCTCAAATAATCCACAAATTGAAGCATTAGGCTGTTCTATGAACAAATCTTGGTGAGTTAGTACCCAAAACCACAGGTGTTCTGATACACCTTTAACATGTGTTGGAGTCATAGATGATTGAGCACCCAGCAAGAAATAGTTAGCACCTCACGGATTGTTAAAAAGATGAAACTGAGTATCTGACACACCATAATGCAAGGTCTTCCTCCATCAACTGCAAATACCCTGTTTCTGTAACCAGTACCTTCCCAGCAATGATATATAATTATAGCACTTACCCAAGTCAGCTTGCCAGGTCCACTCTGGCTTCCATTCAGCAGAGCACTAATGCATAAGCTTGAGTGCTTTGCAGAAGTCAGAGGCCTAAACAAACCCACTATTCTTCCCAGAGCAGGCAAAGTAAGCCCTTTAGTTGGCTTTAACTGTTTAAAAATCCTTTACAAAATATTATTCTAGGTAGAGGAAACTGGGCATTTGGGTTTAAAAAGTAAAGCATGAGAATGTAACAAAAATTGTCATTGAAAGACAAAAAAGCAACAAAAAAGAGTTCATCAGTAATTTAGGGCAATAAAGGAAAAACCCCGAAGTCCTGAGTTATTATCCAAGTTCACTTATACAGAGTACAGACAGCAGCTAGACTGCGAGATGGTAAGAACTGCCCCATTGATATTTGCTCAGCACATCCCATCTTTTCCCATGCCACCATCAGCTGAGCCACTCTGATCTTTCCAAGCAAAAAAAAGAACTTACTGTTTCCTTAGATGTTAAAAGAGAACCATAGAAATGCCTAAGAAAAATTACAGTACTCAAGCAAAACTAGCCACTACACATACTGAGGAAGGCTATGACAGACATGAAAATTGTGTTGGTTCCGATTTTGACTTGTGTCCTGCCTGGACAGGTGAAACTAAACTCCAACAGTATCACAAGCTAGGGTGGCTGTAAGCAGAAGACTCAAGTTACTCCTCCCTATTAGCTATCTGTTGATTTTACTTTTTGAATGTCTACCTAACAATAGATCTCTGAACTCACACAAGATTTTAGAGTTCTTTTGCACAAGAAGCATGAAGGTTTAAACGCATAAGTATATGCTGATTTACTACAGTCTATGCTTCTAATATTTAATTCAGTTCCTGAAGATAACTATTTTTTACTGGCAATCAAGTTAATGTACTTCATCGAAGTCACACAAGACAACTCTTATGCAATTACTTTATGTAAAAAGCTTGTTTTCCATTTCCTGCACTAAGTCCAGAAGATAAAAAGCTGCTACAAAAGAGAAGTTTTCAGAAAAGCCATGAAAGTTCACCTACAAGCACCTTCTTTGTAGCAATTATTCCTCCTAGCAACAAACACCAGAATCTGAACAAGTCAAAATGAGATCCCAGCTAAAGCTCTGGTAATATCTCAGCTGGAACATCATATTTAGCTCTGGGCAAAAAAGTAAATTGGTTACTAAGACGATCCCCAAAATTAAGAGATTCCCTTACAAGAAATGAGCTTACCACATCCTTAAATCTATCAAAGGAGAAGAAAGCAAGAACATGATTACAGTCTTCAGTCCTGTGACGGACAGAGCAAGAACGCATGACATCATTCATTCTGGTTTCTGCTCTACACCAGCCAAAAACAAAAGCCATCTACCAAGAAGAAGTCAGTTTTAAAAAGGTGCAAGAAAAAAAGACTCTTCCTTTACACAAAAATATATGGAAGCCTGCCAGGAAATATTAAGGAAGTATAGAAGAGTCAAAAGGAACTGGGCAGAGGTATTCTCCCGGATATTCTTAAGACAACAAATATTAAGGCTGAGGGTAAATGAGAAGTAATGGACTGCAGAAAATAGGCAGGCTAAGAATTGCCCTAAATGGTATGTTCTTTCGATCTTGGGCAGAGCAGTGGGCTAAATGCACCACTGCCCTGATCTCCTGGAAGACATTTCTTTAAAATGTTGTTATTGTTATGCATTATTATATTTTGTCAACATATACACATCCAAAACAGTGTGAGACAAACTACTTCTAATTTTTCACAATCAGTTTTGACCGTAACATCATTGGACTAACCCTTATGCAACAACTGAGTCATTAAATGAGCAGATTACTAATGATCTGTAAATTGTTTTCCTCTAGCACTGCAAACTAGCTGCTTGATTGCATAAACAAGTTCAAGGTTTATTTGACCAGCTATGCTTACAACCAATTAAGCTGCACAGATGTGCCTGAAACAAATTTAAGATAGTACGTCCCAAGAAAACCATAACCCATCATGCAGGATGTTTATTGTTCAATAAACATTTTTTCCCACAGCTCCTATTTAAAATGACTCTGAAATTGAAGGAAGTGTTTGGTCACACACCTCATCTGCAGTGCTCCAGCAGCAGCAGGATTGTCACACAATCTCACACAACAAAGAACTGCTGATACACAGTAACTCAAGGAAAAAATTTGGAAGCTAGCAGCTTCCATAGTTTTCTACTCAGTATCAACAACTGCACCCTTGTTTTTCACTTACATGGCTTTGAAATACTGCTAGGCTTGTGTTTCAATGAAAAATAGCAGTTTCTGCCCTAGAGCAGGTACCCACATACAGTTTATGTCAGCAAACACACCACCACAGAAGCCCCATCCCACCTCCAGCCCTCAGCTTTTCACTCCAGCCTCGTTTCTTGTGCCAGTAGAAGCACTTGTGCTATCATGCCTTGAAGCATATCAGAACAGTGATTCCCTGAAGGCAAAAGCCCATCCAGCAGACAGACGGTGCTTCTGCACACTCGTGCACCATGTGACAGGCACATGCACACAGCAACTTCAGCGAGCAGGACTTCAGCTTTCAGCAGCAGTAACAAAGTGTAAAGCCTTAACACAGGGCACTAGAACACCAGTACAGCTAACGTGGGCAAGGCAAGCTACAGCCCAGTGCACGAATCCCAGAACAAGCATTTGGTAAGCATCACATTTCCATGTTAATGGCAGTCAGCCCTAAAAGCACATATAAGTAAAATAGCCAGAAAAAATTAGGAAATGCTTAGAAAATCAGCAGTAGATACCAATGAGAACAGGTGCCTGAAATCAGAACACTGACTTATCATTAATCTGTTCAGGACAACAAAAGTCTATACATTACTAACATTACAGGTCTCACCTTCAACAATCATTTATTAACTAGACAGTGAAAGGGTTATACAGTCAGTAAACAAAATTATCTTCACTTCTATCAATACAAGTATTTATTTTTTGGAAGGGATAATTTCTGACTATAACTTAAGCTTTCAAACTGAAAGATCAATGCATGCAGGCAAGCAGAAAGACATCCATGTAAAATACAACCTTCTAATAAGCTTATTAAGAGGCAAGAACGGTCACTGTTCCATTGTATCTCTGAAGTTCTCTGTGCAAGTGGAAAGTCCAATGATTATGGCAGACAGGCCTTATTAAAACGTTCTGCTTTACAAGTTTCCATTTCGACTTTTGTCAAATCACATTAATTGCCACTTCTCTGCCCAGTACTAACTGTAGCAGAGGTACTGCTTTCCACGTATCACAGACACCTTCAGAATCACTATGCAAGCCTAATCTATTCCAACAAGACAGAAAACAGCAGAAGGCAGTGACAGGTTAGTAACACAAGTGTCAATCAAGTTCTCAACTACCACTCAACTGCAAACTTATCCTGGGAGAGACAGAGACCTGGAACTTTTGCTTCAGTCTGTGTTTCAAAGTTCTTGTACCAGAAAAAGTAACTCTCCATTTATAACACAAGCTAATTTTTTCTTGTTGCACAGATACAAAAAAAATAAGTTTAAATAATACAGGTGTATTTATTGGCATCAGGAAGAGAAAAGATGGGTTTTGTAACTAACAACAGGAGTGTCAACATTAATATGCTGACCCTAATTCTGCCAACAGAGCAGAGTATCTCTTCAGAGTACCCTGTCTGCTTTTCATTAGTAAGTACAGTTATTGGAATTTTAAATTCAAAATCACGTTTTTTCAGCATTTCAAACTTTTGAGTGTTAGAAGACTCACTGCATGCAAATCAAAAGTACAACTATTGAAAGAATTATGTGCCAGGCATCATCATACTTTCACTGAAAGGACCATACCAGTCAGGAGACTGAACAAGATGTTTTGCTATTACAAAATATTTTCTACACAAATACTTCCTGACATTAATCAACTGCATCAAATTCATCATCAGCTCACAAGACAGGTTTGGTTTTGGCAACAGCTTAAGCCAAGCAATTAAAATACAGGGGTCAGAATTCGAATGTGCTGGTTATACAGGTTTATTTTAATTAGTGAATTATCACCAACAATATGTTTTGATATTTTAACTTCAAAGGAGTGAAGTGCTACAGAAGAAGGCAAAGGCTGAAGCAAAATGTAAGATTCAGATGCCAAAAAAATAACATTTTCCAGAATGTAAGTAAATGTTTGGTTTCTAAACTACTACTTGCTGATTATCTAGAGATTTTTACCAGGTAAGTCGGAACATAATTGCATGGGTTTTTTAACATCTGGGGGATTCCTGCTTAAGTTGCCACCTTACATCACTACCAATGTCCTAGAGCAACTTGAATAGACGGTCTGCAGTTTCAGACAACCTAAAAGACATCAGGTAACATAGGCATATAAAGGACTAACAAGGAACCTGGCAAAACAACCAAAAAAAAATACTAGAAACAAAAGTATGACAGACCTGAGTTTTTACTATGACACAGAATAGAAAACCCCAAAAACTTAAATCAGACAGCCAAGGAGGGTGTGGCATACACTAAGGAGAAAACCATCCCAGCTTTTTGCCACAGTACCTGGAATATCTCTTTTGAAGAGCTAATAAAGAAAAAACTAGTACTTTACCCAGGAAAATAATTGCACACGTTGTACCAAACTTTGATTTCTGACTAAATCAAGCCTGAGATCAAAAATTCTATTTATAAATCTACTCAGGTTTACACATTACCTTTCAAAAGCTTTTTTAACAGATACAAGTTGTATGTTTAAGCAACAGATGAGAAAATAAATAACACTGAAAGTACTTAAAAGGTTTTAGTAACATTAAAAAGAATCTAAAAGGTCTGAAAAAAACCATCTACTAATCACAGAACTGTCAGCAGGAATACAGCCACACCAATTACTGGAGTCATTCTGTATAAAGCATACCAAAACAGAACATTCTTTATAAACCATACAGACATGGAGCTGCACTAGACCTCTTAAACTGCAACAGGAAAAGCAGAAGATTCGATTTCAGGAGCTTTCAGTCTCCTTTCAGGAACTCTGATGTAGAAAGGTGAAATTCAGTCTCTCAACACCTCCTATATTACACAGCTTTATATTTTACTAAAATTTGACAGTCTGCCATGCACATAAAGCTGTGGGATTCACTACCTGAAAACCCAACAAAACCACCAGAACACAAAAGCTGCTTCAAGATATTAATGTCTTTAAAAGTCTTATTTCTCAAATCATCATTAATAGAAGTACATGCTATTAAAAAAAACCAGACAAGCACACAATATGTCCCTGCCTTCCACTCAACTGTTACCAGAGGAAGGTGTCAGGAAGCATCAAAACTTGAGTTACAGGAATACATAGCACCTATGGAAGTGTGTCTTAAAAAACAGCATTTCAAGCACCATTTTTAAAAAAGCACCATTTCAAATAGTGCACTCTGCTGAGCTATCTGCCATCACACTGATCAAGCATCTGTTCACTGAAGTCTTTAGGTTCATTAGTCATGTTCTTGATAACACACACATAACAGCTTCTCAATCAGAACTGGTCACGGTGCTAGCTGGAATGAACACACAGCTACGAGTAAACCACAAACTTGAAGGCAATCAAGTCATGCTGCAGTCTCTTATCAAAGGTTTGGAACAGAATTTACTCAGCTCACTTCTTTAAAATTTAAGCAAGATGCTCATGTAACACTGATTTAGCTACACCCACAGCTAACCTATGATAATCTCTGGTAACAAGAACTTTGCATTTGCTATACATTCGGATAAAAAGTTACCCATTTCTAAGTGAAATATTTGCAAAAGGGAGGAAATCCGACACCAAACTCAACCTTTAGTCAGAAATCTGCTCTGTGTAAATTTACCAGGAACGCGTGGATCGGCACTAGTGAAACAGAGCAAAGAGTATTACCAACTGTCTTTGTAATGGTCTAGACAAACATTTGATAAAACAGTTTAGCATATAAAAAGAAACAAAAAATAATTCCATATCTACTGGCAACTACTCCCACACAACAAAAATAAACAATGAGCAGGCGGACCAAAAAAAGTTAATTTTTCCATTCTGATAGATTTGTTTGGTTTGGTTTGTGTTTTGTTGATTTTTTTTTAAGTACTAAATGAAAACTAGCAGGTAAATGCCTACAAAAAACAAAGAAATCCCAAACACTGGAGCAAAGAATAGTCTATAATCACTCAGAATGAGTCCTGGATATGTTTGAGCAGTGCCTTCAAACCTCAAGCTCCTTCAGTGTGTGTTCTCCTTTTGGGAAGTTTTCCCTTCCTCATCTTAAGTACCAAAGAAGGCCAATAACATCGAATACACACCAACTCCAACAAAGTACTTGGTTGACAACCAAAAGCCCTGAATTCCTTTGCTAAAGGATGCCAACTCATACACTTCACAACTTCATTCTTCTGATCCCCAAGCAATTGCCCAGAGTTGCATATTCCAGATAAGAAGCATACCTATGATGTCACAGGGATGACACGGGGCTATAAACCGGCAGCCAGACATACCCACACTGCTGTAGGAGCCCTTTCTGAACAAGAACAAAACAAAGGAATCCCGACCTACGAGTTTCCAGGCTGCTGATTAAAGAGCCACAGACAAAGGTTCTCTCATTGTCCTCCAGCAACACCTGTGCAGATATTAAAGTAGAGCAAAGGGTTATGCTGATTTGGGAAGTTTTGACCATGCTATAAGTTCACCCTTAACAGAAAGCAAGGTTCTGAAGTTTAAACCATTCTCAGAAGTATTTTAGCTACTTACTTCCACATTAATGAAATTATTATAATTTTGTATCACTTACTCTCTAACGGAAACAAGATAAAGAAGGTAGGCAGACAATACCTGAATTTCTGGGACATCATGTCTGAAGGAAAAGCAGCTTTTCCAATCTTTTCTACATTACAAAGCAGCATAACTTGCTCTAGAAGAAAAATTACCTTTTTTTTTCATATTTCATTTCTCACATTAAATTTACACATGAACCTGAAATGAATCCAACAAAACCTATAACCTCAGGAATCGCTACAAATTTATCCATTTGGATGTGAATCGAGATTTGAGCATTTGCATAGGAAAAAGGAATATGACAACCAGTGTCCTCCACCAAAACTGTGCGACAAGCCTAACATGTATTTCCAGGGAGGAAAAAAAAATCCCAAAATTTAAAATAAGAAAACACTCCAAACAAACAAATGAAATCAACCAAAAAACCACTCACCTTCTAATGCCTGACACAATAGAAGCTGACTTCCATATTACATCCAAATTAAACCAAAATATTTTACTAGGACATATAGTAGGTAAAGTGGCAAATTAATAGGCAAAGTCAAGTCTAAAATTAAAGCTCAGTTCTAAATTAAGTATTTAAGCACCACGCAAGCGAGATTGGATACTTTTTCATCACCAAGCCAGGAACTTAACATGTAACTACAAGCCATCAAAGTTCTCCCGTCCTGTATGAAGTAGCTGCATTCTTCCAGAAAAAGCACACTCACAAAGGAACAGGATTTTACTCTTCTTTTGTAGCCTAAAGATAAGTATGGTTTGCATCTTCTGTTCTATATGAGATCTTGTCACCACCACTGAACCCCTTCACACAAGACTTCCTCTAACCTTGCTGAAAGCAGAAAGAAATCCAGGATTTGCACAAAGTAGAGTCTATTACTCATCTCAAAGAAGTTTAAGTAGCTGTATTAGTCTAAGCTAATAGAATTTATACCTGACCTATTCCTTCTCAACAAGAAGGTTGCTTCACAGGGAAGGCACTCTTAAAGAGAAAGTATACTCAGAACTCCAAGCAACATCTTACCAAGAAAGACAGAAAAAGTAGCTACACCTTGTATCAATCCCATGCCTATTTGTATATGTTCTCTTTATTATTATACCTATTTCTTTTGCTATTTTGTAAGCTTCATCTGGTGTATTGGCAACCACTCCATGTGGAACAGAAATGCCAGCCTCCTTCAACAGTCCCATGCTCAGGTATTCATGGAGCGACAGCCTCCTCTGCTGCTGTTGTTGCACTTGAAACCCATGATTATTGAGTATTCCTGGACTTCCAGCAAGTACCTGAAGTAAAATAATAGAAAGAAAAAAAACAAAACAAAAGCACATAACTGTTGTGAAAAACTGCCTTCTTTGTTTAGGTTAATAAAAAGTCTACATATTAAACAACTATACTTTAGTGTACCAGTGCAAACACCCGAACACTTAATCCTATCCCTCCACATTAGTCATTTATATCAGGTGTGGTATTTAATTTTGTGAGGTTTTACTGGGCAGGGGGAAAGAGCTGGTGAAACTGCCAGCACTGACAAGGACTAGCAGGGTTAAAAATCCCTTGAGTATTTAGTTAGCATTTAAGTACTTTAACAAAACATCTGTAAGAAAAAGAACCTCAAGGAATTTGTAAGCATTCTGTAACACAAAAATTAACAACAACAAAAGCAAAAAACATTTGGTGCGTTTTCTGTATTTCACTATATGCAAATAACACCTTAATTTTATACACACACAAAGCAGGAATCCTACTGAATTCAACTAATCCATGACCATAGATGAGTACCAAAAGACTCATGGTAAAAAGATTACAGAAGAAATTTAGATACAGAACAAACTTTTGCATTTATTTTTATTTTTTTAGTATGTACCATTGGCACAGGCACTGCAAAAATCAGCCTGTATTAGGAAGTTTCTCACAAGCCGGATTTTTAAGGTTTCATTTCGCTTCAAATAAAGGAAAAAAGCAGACGACACATGAGCTTTACTACAGCATTCCAAGCCAGCGAATCGACAGGGCCTGTGTAGCCTCCAAAGGATTCCTTCTCCAAGCAGGAGGCCCTTTCCTTGGCACGACCCCAAGGGAGAGGCGCTGAGTGGCCGCCGGCTCCGGGAGGCTGCGCGTAACCCGAGAGGGGCACTCGCGGCGACCTTCCCCGGTACGTGGCAGGAGGAGAAAGGGGCAGCGAGCGTCACGCACCGTGTCACACACCGCAGCCTCCCGAGCTCCTTCGTGTCACCGCTCCCCAGGGGTGCTGCAGCCAAAAACATGCCCGCACCCCCGAATGGCATCCACAGGAACCAAGAGCAGAGGCTGGCGAGGTGCGAGCTGGAAGGAGAGTTTAACTGGCACAGCCCGACCCTCTTAGGAGCAAGGTGACGGCGGACATGGAAACACTGGGATTTCCAAACAAGACAGTGGAGGGGCGCGCTGAAAAGGAAGGGAAAGAGAACCACGCCGGGAAGACCTGCCACAAGCAAGAACAGCGGCTGCGAGGGGCCGTACGCCGAAGATGAGCACTGGGCTGCCAGCCGCGCCGCAGGGCCGGGCAGGGCAGGACGGCGGCGGGAGGGAGATGAGACGGACGCTCCTCTGGCCGGCGCTCCGCAGGGAGCGACCCCAACCGCGACCCCAGCCGACCCGGGCCCGCCTCAGCCCCGGCCCAGCCCACCCCCGCTCCCGAGCGGCCGCTACCTTCCCCGCGGAGGAACCCAGCGAGGCGCGGAGGCCGCTACCCCTCAGCCCGGCCGACACCCGGCTGCAGATCATGGAGGCCGCCATGGCCGAGCCCCTTCGCCCTCGGGTGCCCCTGGCAGCGCGCAAGCGCCGCGCCCGAGGCGGGGCGGGGCACGAGGGCGCGGGGCGGGGCAGGAAGCGCCTGGCGCGGGTCCGCCCCCGCAGTGACGCCCGCCGGGCGCTGGGCAGGAGCGGCCTTCACGGCCTGTCGTTCTTTTCACCGTTTTGGTTTTAATAATGGTTAATTTTGTCTCGCAAGAATCCTTAAAAGGGTTGTAATCCACCCACAACCGTCCGACCACGTCGGCTTCGGTCGGCACCGCCTGTGTTAGAAGGGAAGAAAGGGGCACAGCTCCCTCATGCCACGCCCACCCTCCCTCCCGGTTCAGCTTCAGAATGGAAAAACCTAAACTATTTTCACGCTGAGGATTACTTTTTCTTGTTTTCGTGTTTCAGGGTGTTTTCATGCAACAACTCAAACACACCCCTTACTTCATAAGACAATGGGGAATGGTTTTAAAGTGAAAGAGGGCGGGTTTAGATTAGATACAAGGAAAAAATTCCCTGCTGTGAGGGTGGGAGGCAGTGGAACTGGTTGCTTAGAGAAGCTGTGGATGCCCCATCCCTGGAAGTATTCAAGGCCAGGCTGGATGGGGCCCTGAGCAACCTGGTCTAGTGGAAGGTGTCCCTGCCCATGGCAGGAGGGTTGTAATGAAATGATCTTTAAGGTCCTTTCCAACCCAAACCATTCTGCCATTCTTTGTCTGAACTGAGGACTAATACGTATTTCTAGGTATTTTGCAGCCCACCTTCCCACCACCCATCCCAGGCCTCTTCCCCATGCCACAAACCCCGTTTCTGCTTCACACAGCTCCACGCTGCGCCTCTTCCTCTGCAATTCAGTGTCTGTACGTTTACTTCAGTGGCCTTGACTCAGGTCACTAAGGAACCGAAGCAGGGGACAGGCATCCCTGCAGAAACTGGCGACCACACCTTGTGATTCACAAGGAGGCAAAGCTTTTTCCTTTAAAGCAAAATGGTAATTAGGAAAATAGCGTTGGCCTGGGAAATTGGAACAAGAATGTCCTCTACCAATAATAAGGAAAAATGCCGTTATTTCTGTACATTGTGAACATCGAAGCAAGATCTGATGTGAAGGAAAGCCATGTCAGAGCTGATTCTTCTGAGTTTTGTAACTTGAATTACCCAATAAATAACTGGATGAGTTTCCTCTTTTTGTTCTGAAACTGAAAATGCATTATCATAACTTCTCCTTGGGGTAGTATTGCAAAAGACTGAGTCATTCTGGGTCAGTTATTTTGCTCCTGGTCCTCTGCTGTCGTAGTGTTATTGTCACCTGTTAGCACTGCAGTGAGCTCTGCAGAGTGCCTAGCTCTGCACCTCTGTGTTCAGACACACCAGATAGGACTATGTGTCACTGACCCTGTAAGCAGCTGCAAAATTTTGATAGACCATCCAAAATTTCCCACCAGAGCCGATAAAATATTTCTTCCTGCCAAGGAGAAGGGAAGAAAAAGCACTTGAACTCTGTGCTCTTTCTGCCTTCTGTACACCCAGTGGCTCTTCACTAGTCATAGGACCTGCTGCAGTTCCACCACAGGACAGTACATGGATGCCATTCCACATACAGAGAAATCTTGTAACTCCAGGAGACTCCCCAAAATTACCTCCGCCCCAGAAAGGATTTGCAACAAAGTTTTCAAGAGGATGTAATGGATCTTGGCAAAACTTTAAAAGCCCAAAGCTACTGTTCAGAGATAAGTACTGGCTGCAGGTCAGGAAGCCAGACTTATATCCTGACTCAGTTGCTTGCTACTGCAAGAAAATTGGACAACTATCTCTGGGCTTATAATTAATTCTTGCCTTAGCACATGGCTGTAAGACATTCAGATTACAACTGCTACTGTATCATCTTCTTCTCACTAGGAGTGACTTATCCTTCCAGTTTCAAGATGAAGATAGTTTTTACCTTATACATCAAAAGAAGAAATTTCACATGGCTGACAATATTGAAGGACTCCAAGGAAGACTGAGGCAGCTTCTGCCGTTATCTAGAGTCTGATACACAGCTGTATGGAGAGCTTTAATTATCTGGGTGCTGTATTGTCTGATTTCCTTCTTGGCTGTGAAAACTTTAACTAGGATGGACTGTAAAAACTCATGGGTTTCTGTCTGATCACCAGTGCCACCGTCTGGCTCTGACTGTCAGCACAAGGTGGTTGTAAGCCCAACTCAAAACCTTAAAGACAACAGTTCTTGCAAATGACACGTTCACATTTTCTTTACTTTGTTAGAGAAACAAGAAAATATGAAAATATTGGCTACAACCAGACAAATTCCTAGTGAGTCCAATTAAACTCACTCAGGTTTGTATAGGCCCGGCCTAGTTCAATATCTGACCTACAGCTGCAGAGGTTGCACAAGGAATGCACTGTAGGATTCTACTAGATATCCAGAGGTTTTGCTAAATCTCCAGAAACAGATTCCATCCTACTCAAAGTTTAAAATGGAGAGATTTCTCGCTAATTCAGAATGAGCTTTTTAACACAGGACCAAGGCCCTCTCTGAAAAGCTGTATTTAAAACTATAAAGAAGCAGGGAAAAGGTACATTACAAATGTAATAGAAGGAGCCAAGAAGTTTTAACAGACAAGCAGGCCAAATAAAGCATCCTGTCTGAGGCCAAATGAAGCATCCTGGAAGGCTCAGGCATTATGAATAGATATGAATTTGCTTTATTACGAATTTATCACATTGACCTAGTGACAGTGGTACAATCTGATTTATTTCCCAGACCTTGTAAGCTCCACTGGTTGATACTTGATAGTCGAAAAACATCAGGAGAGAGGGTCTTGGCAAGAACATCAGAGTGAGAAAGTCAAAGCCTCTGCCAAGACTATGAGTTCAGAGGGTAGAAAATTTCCAAGAAGACATCTA
Organism: Oriolus oriolus; assembly: GCA_013400235.1. Lineage (NCBI taxonomy): Eukaryota > Metazoa > Chordata > Aves > Passeriformes > Corvidae > Oriolus > Oriolus oriolus. Next base: position 476,982 of record VXBT01013455.1, on the reverse strand, counting down.
TCAGGGTCTTTACAAAGCATCCCAGTACCTGTGGAGAAAACCACCCTGAGCTTTCCAGAACACTTTCAGTTGAAGACAAGAGGGAAGAGCCCACTTTTTTTGGTACGGTAGATGGGTAAACAGGTTTAGCTGATGAAGCAGCCAAGGTCAGAGCAAAAAAACTGACTTTGAAGCAAAGTGAGAATAATCCTTCAGTGGTGTTTACCTTGCCTTACATAGCATGTCTTGCAGATGGTGAATTCTCTCTGCATCACTTGTCTGTAGGAGACATCATGGTTGTCTCCGGACAGACTGTGGATGTATATCTAACAACATGAAACTATTCACTGCACGCATTTGCAATATGAACAGGTATTTCCATCTCTCCTCCCAGTCATACAGAAAAGACAATCCAGGGTCCTTTGCTGAAGGTGCTCTGGTGTCTCTCCTGCAAGGATTATGATATCTGTCCTAGCAGACAGGCGTTTGATGTGTGCACTCTCAGGTCTGGATGGGTGCAGTTTTCTACAGAATACAGTGTGAACATTAATCACTAACTCACCATCTCTCCCAACAGAGGAACTGTGAAACACCAGGGAAGGCTGGTAGGTGAAAGGTTCAATGAAAGCAAAAGGATTTGGTTTGCAAAAATGGTCTTTCACATAGCTAAGCTGTGGAACACCTTGCCATGGATGCTGCAAATGATGAAAATTTACATGGGCTCAAGAGGAGCCTTGGTAGGTTTAAAGAAGAGAAACAAGAAGAGGGTTAGTAAATACACAGAAGCCACCTCTGCCTTGAGAAGTCACTGAGCCACAGATGCCTGTAGAACAGTAGTCAAAAACGCTGTCATAATTTCTTGCCTACTGTATCCCAGACATCCATTCCGGACCTCCAGGTACTATCCTAGATGGATAAGGAACAGACACTTTTAAATTCTGCTGATTCAGTGTCCTCTGGGATTGAGTATACCCAGAAGTTTCATCGAAGCTGAAGCACAATCCATCTTCACCAGCCTGTGAGTTGCCCAAGGTCACTTAAAATGTTAATGGCAAAACTCCAGATAAAAGAGAATTGTATCAGCACCTTCACTCATTCCAATGACTCTGTCCTGTCTGTACACAGCAAAGAAATAATTAAAAAGCAATGAAGACAGCACACCTGCAGTACAGCTCTAATTTGTCCTATTGCTCTTGCACACACCATTATTCTCTCCATATGCAAATGTGATCAGAGGTTATTTACATTTCAACATAAAAACAACATATTGCACTTTGCCTGATTTCCACTAACAGCGCTTATGAACCCACACTATTACAGCAAGCAATGATTTATGGTAAAAGACAGACATTTAGTGGAAGCATGAGGTGTCATGGAAGTAATTCTGCTAAAATAAAAGTGAGGAAACAGTTAACAATATTACATTTTCAGTATCAGGGCTCAGGATAACAACCAGCTGCTTGAATGCAAGAGAAGAAAAAATCTCCCAAGTTCAAGTTTCAGCTAGGTTGCTGGCAGGACTTTTTGGTGCCATGCACTGCTGTCACATTCCACCCAGCTTCTGCATGCCAGCTTTGCAATGTGAAATATTTAAATATAATCCTTACATCTTCCAGTTCATACCTCTGCTAAGCAAATGTGAATGTATAGTAAATTCCACAGCCAGGGAACCATGTGTATGAAATTCTCAGAAAGACTGATGTTTTCTGCTTGTGCAGCTGCTTTTCAATCAGCTGTTGTACACCGTGTGCTTTTCTAATCTGCTTTCCCTATGTGTGCTCTTTTTAGAGATCAGCTGGGAAGTCTTTTTAATCTGACATAGATCTGGCCTGTCACTAACATGGTTAGTCCCACCGTTCTTGTTCCCAGCTGCTCTGACTCACTGCCTCCCTCATTTATGTACCTGAGCTGTAAATTGCATCACGGAACACATCCTGCTGAAAAAGTAATCTCTCTCCCAGTTTGCTGAGTCAGGTTTGGCTTTCTGCTGTGTTTAATCCAATCAAAGTCTGTCCCATCCCCTCCCTATGCCACCCACAGCATGCTAGAAAACAGATGAATGAAAAAAAAATGGGGGTTTTTGATCCAGATCCGCTCAGACATACAGCTCATTCAGTAACAGTGTCATTCAATAACACTCCAATCAATAACAGCGTTAGCATAAGGAATGAGGGTTTGGGCCTGAAAAGTAGCTGCCTCTTTTCCAGTAGCTGCTGGACACATGCTGGTTTAAATACACTGTTTTGGCTGTTTGTCTCACATAAGTACTTTGTCAGATAAAATATTAATAAACAAGTTTACAAGTGCTTATAAATCATAATCTTGCAAGCTTTTCAACATACTACTGTGGCAGAGGATTTTGCTACTTTCTCATTCTTGGTTTATTCCCATATCTTTCTTCAGTGGATGTCTGTTCACTATCAAACTCAGAAAACCAGCCTATATTTACTTCATAATCTGCAAAACCTGGCTGCATAGGCATGTCCTAAATAAATACCAGCATGAAACCCATTAGAACAGATTCAGTCAATAAAATGCTTATATTCATACAGTATTCTTTATATTAATGATCACAAATGTAAGGTGAAAAAACTGAAACAAATCTAAACATCTGTATACAAGCAGATTTCAAAACCTTGACAAAAAATTAGGCATTTTAAAGCTCTGTAAAAGGGTAATACTTCACATTGTTTTTGTGATCAAGAGGATGATAGAGAGGAAGGGAAAATCTTAGCCTACTGACAAATAAAAAGATATTGTTTATAACAACATACTTTTTATACTCTATATAATCATCTTTATATAATATTTTCATTGAATTGTATCCTCCTAACATGGTAAACAAGCTTAATGACTCCATGAACTTTTTTTTGTATTTAAAGATAAATCAGTAGAATGACACTGGGTCACCCTCAAGATGTGTTACTAAATGCTGTTTGGTAAAAAGTACGGGAAAATGATGTACATAGAAAGTAGAGCATTTTCATTGTTCAGGTAAAAAACTTCGTGGTGTTTTAATGTATTGGACCAGAATGAGCTTCGTGGGTGAGGAGGAGTCTTTGATATGGCTTTTGTAAGATCATTATCTTCTTAAAATGTAAATACAGAAGTGATATAACTGACTGATGATTCATGTGGAGATTAGGATACTCCAGCTGTACTGGGGAGACAGATACAAATGAATGAGCTTGGTTTACAAAAAGTCTTGTTAACGTGGCAATTTGCCCAAGATTATTTATTTATTATTGTTGTTGTTGTTATTGTTTACTAATGTCAGTAATTCAGGGTATGGGCTGACATCACATTTAAGCAGCACAGCCAAATACTGTCAAAGGGCAACCTTGCTTCTAGCACGCCCAGCTGTTCACTCCTGACATGCCCTTCATGCCAACACTGGGACCCATGTGATGCTATATTGAGCCACTTCAGGCAATTAAACCCCAGAAAACTGATCCCAGTAAATGGGATTATGCTTCAGCCAGTTTGGCCCTGTGACCTTCATATGTAAATAAAAACATCTGTACATAGTTATTTTAAAACCTTACCAGAAAAACCCAAACAAAACCAAACAAAACCCCAAACAATTTGAAAGGTTTGCAAATAAAAAACTTTCTTTGTTGTGATCAGTAGGTTGAAGAAGGGGAAAATCTGACAAACTTTATAGTTGTTTATAAAGACAATTAAAGCTTGTATCTTGTAGTCTACATACCTCTGTAATTTATAAAAATGTGAGAATGAAGGTAAACATTTGCTAGCAGAAACTTTTATTTCTTCTTTATCAGTCAGGAACTGTTATTCCGCGTCTGGAGCTGCTCAGCTAAGTTTGTAGCTTCCTTTTTAAATAAATAATTCCAGCGTGTCACTTGAGAGTCAGACTCTTCACAAACCAGAAACTGTGGGCTAACCAAATTTAAATTCTGAACAAATCTGCAGTCAGAGACCGACTGGCTCGGCTCCCTGACCTTCAAAACCCGAGTCATATCTTGCTCGTTTTCAGCTGCCCCTCATTTGCACAAACGCCTTTTCTATTCCCGGTGACCTCACAAATCCCTGCGCACCCAGAGGCGAGGAACCCCAGGCAAAGAGCAGGACAGAGCACCTCTCCCTCTCGAGCCTGCCTTGGAACCTCGCCACCTTCCTGCCCAGCGACGTCACCGCCAACGCGCACCGTCCGCGCTCCTGACACACCTCCCGGGCAAGGGCCTCCCAAAACCCGGGATCCCAAAACCTGATTGGCGGATCCGCTCCCGCCCGCCCGCCCGCGGCGAGACGGAGCCTCGCCGAGCGGCCTGGAGTGCCATGGGCGAGCAGGCGGCGCAGCGCCCGCGGCCCGGGGTCGGCGTGGGGGTGGTGGTCACCAGCGCCGCGCACCCCAACTGCGTCCTCCTGGGCAAGCGGAAAGGCGCGCTGGGCGCCGGCACCTACCAGCTCCCCGGAGGCCACCTGGAGTTCGGGTAGGAGCCCCGCGCCCTCCCTCCCCGCCCTGCCGTGCCCTGAGGCGGCCGTGCCTTCCCTTCCCTTGCCTTGCCCGCCGCAGGGAGAGCCTGGCGGAGTGCGCGGCGCGGGAGACGCTGGAGGAGGCGGCGCTGCGGCTGCGCCACGTGCGGTTCGCGTCGGCCGTGAACGCGGTGTGCGCGTCCCAGCGCTACCACTATGTCACCGTGCTCATGAAGGGCGAGGCCGAGCCGGGCGCCGAGCCGCGCAACCGGGAGCCCGACAAAAACGAGGGTGAGTAATCATCTAGTTCCAAGCCCCCTGCCATGGGCAGAGACACCTCCCACTGGATCAGGTGGCTCAGAGCTCCATCCAGCCTGGCCTCGAACACTTCCAGGGATGGGGCATCTGCAGCTTCTCTGGGAAACAGAAAAGCTGCTCAGGCAAAATGACTCTGTATGCAACAGTCTTTGTATTGGAAGTTTCTGCATGATCCATCCGGACTTGCAGAGGAAGAATTGTTGTATCACAGAAACGCAGACTATCCCGAGTTGGAAGGGAACCCCAAGCATCATCTAAATCCTATTCCTGGCCCTGCACAGGACAACGCCAACAATCCTACCTTGTGCCTGAGGAGGTTGTCCAAACACTCTCTGAGCTCTCTCAGGCTGAGCAGTGGAGCCTATTCCAGTGCCCCACCACCCTCTGGGTGAAGAACCTTTTCCTAACATGAAGCCTAAACCTCCCCTGACACAAGTTCATGCTGTTTCCTTGGGTCCTGTCTCAACTCTATACTCTGATTTTTCTTCCTTCTTCTTTTTTTTCCCCCTACAGGCTGGGAATGGGTCAAATGGGATGAATTTCCTCCAGCAGATCAGCTGTTCTGGGCCTTACGCTGTTTAAGAGAGCAAGGTTACAATCCCTTTACAGAAGAGCTTGATCATCTAAAAGGGTACACGGGAAGTCACCAATTAGAGTAAAAACAAACTGTATGTTATGTAACAAACTAAAGGACAGACCTGCTTTTTTTGGTGTAGAAAGAAAAAGATTTAAAGTGCTTGCCCTGCCCATGTGAAAATATTATCTTTCCCAAAGAAGAAAATGCCACGTTTCAGTGCTTTTACCGTATTCCACATGACAGTTGTCTCATTTCAGACCCATTTCTAGGTCTAGTAGTTAACAATTAATGTTTGCTTTTACAGAAAACTCAGTGTTTTATCTAGTTAATCTTTATATTGATAAACAGCCATTTGGAAGTCAGCACTAGCCAGGGAAGCTTACTCACTTGGAAGCAGTTGCAGCAAGAAAACTTACTTGTTTAAACCTGCTTTCCTGTAACGATTGGACCGATTTTAAAACTTAGCCTTGTCTCTTAGCTTCAGTTACGAAGCTACTGTCATGAACAAAAGTTACATTTAATAGACAATGCCTTTTTCTCCTGCAGACAGCAGTATATACTTGAAAATCAAAGGAGTATTATAAATGTGAAAAGATTGTCGTGACTTACTGCAGGGAATGAAAATTCCCTAGCCCTTCTTGCCACTTGCTTTCACAAGAGAGTTCAGTTTAGAGCCTCAGTTACACTGAATTTATCTGCAGAAATGTCTCAGATCACTGCAGTTGATCTGAATTTATGTTATTGAGCTCTTAGAATGGAGAGGTGCCTACTCTACTAGGCTGACACAAATCTCATTTATAGGTGTAGCTCCATAGCAGAAGTCATACTTTGTGGCTAAAGAGCTGTCAGTATTAAACAGCACAGGTGGCTGTAATTCTGTATGGCTACTGAGATTTGGTAAAATTGTAAATTTTTAGTTTGACTGATTAAATGACTGAGTTGTTAGTGAATGAAACTACAGTACCCAACAATACATAAAAAACCAAGGAGTTCATATTTTTAATTTTTCTAGCATCTGTAACCAATTTTGATTCTTTTCCAACTGTAAGTCACTAAGATACCAGCAATTAATTTTAGGATATAACTTCTAAAGAAACTGCTAACTGGCTCATCTTTTTTCTTGTCAGGGTTCTTTTAAAGCACAGCTCTTGTCTACTTCCTTTTGTACTCATTGTGCAAAACTGTTGTAAGATACCTTTAATTTCTTTTGATTAAAACACAGGCACAATACTGAGAGATTAAAATTGCCTGAAATTATGAATTGATTTCTCAGTTCTTAAGAGAAATCAGCTTGAGGGGTTTAAAGCTCTTCCTTACATTGTACATACATTTTTTTAAACGGAGATGGCTCTTCTTGCTGAGAAGCAGACAGAGTGATGAGGCATAAGGATGCTACTGCCCACGGCAATCCTACTTAGAGTTTGAAGTACTAATTATGTGCAACTTCCCTTAGGACAGATACCCGTTCTCTGAAGTGAAGAAAGAAGTAATGTTACACAGCAGTTTTGAAATGGGCAATATCACTGAAAATTCCTTTGCTACTGTACCTTTGTAAAAAGGTTATTTTTCTATTCAAAAGTGGAGATTTGCTTCCTGAAAGCAACCTTATGTACACTGAAAATTATTCTGTTCAGCTGTCAACAAAGAAGCTGTAGGAACAGTTGACAGATGTCCTGCCCATCTGTCACAAAGAATAATGAAGAAAATAATTAAATTCTTTAGTACAATTTTTAATTCTAGAAGGCATCTAGCGCCTGATGAGAGAACATGAGACACTGTAAAATGGTTTGCCATGCAATAAATACTTTCTTAGCATATTCTGTTAATAGTTATATTCATTCTATCTCTTGTAAATACACAAGTAGACACTGAAATGAGGACACAGACAGTATCTCCATATGTCAGCATTTCTCTGTCCTTTTTAAGTGGACTGAGTAAATGACTACAGTGCATTACTGCAACCAGCTGTCAGCAATCCCCAACTTAAACAACTTTGTTTGTATGTATCAAACATGTATATTTCCCACCCCTCCAGAAAATTTGGTTCTCAGTCGATTTTAGCTGCCAAGACTCAGTCCTTTCAACTAAGTCTTTACTTTGATTTTTGGTACTTTAGCTAAATAGGAAAATCTATTATGTACATATCTAAGCCACTGAGTAACAGAACACTCAGTTACCATTTCATGGTTCACTAAACTGCTTGTGACTGACAGAATTCACCCAAAATGGCATTACAGTTAGCCAGCATTGAGAAATATACTCCTGAACTGTACATAGTTTGGAGCACTGATGCAAGGAAACTGATTAGGATGCATCTAATACTCAGAGTTTGATTTTATGCCAAGTGAACAGTGGGCAGAGCTGTTGTCTTACCTATTTCTTAAATGTAATACACTGGTCCCATTTAATCCTTTAATAGAGTAACAAACAATCCAGAAAAAGAAGTGGTCATTGCTTCAGTTTCCTCTTATGCCTGGAAACAATCATCCACCTCCACAATATTTCAATTGGTGAATTACATGATACAGCCATAGAGAGTAGACTGTAACACTACACTTTCCAGGAGTATTAATTATCTGGGTTTGTATTTCATTTCAAGAATGTCCTCGTAAGTTAGAAGATAAAAGAGACCAGTGAACTGTGTCTGTGTGATGTGTTAAGAGAGGGGCATTTAGAAAGAAAATACCAATCCCATTACACAAAGCATTAAGAAACTCCATTTTGCAATATTGCGTATGATTCTGATCACACGTGTTTTAACAGAAAAACTAATGTGAGCTAGAAAAGGGGTAGGCAAAGTTAAACAGGATGACTGAGACAGGGCACATGTATTAGGAATTAATATGAATTAAAGAGAAAAGACATTGGAGATAAGCACCCAAGAGGAAAACATGATACTGAATAAAGGTTACAGTATGTATGTATATGAATAACTTAAGACTGTGAAGTGGTGACAGTTTAATAACGCTGAAAATACTTCTAAAAAGAACAGCTGAGACAAAACCAAATTCCCCATTTCTCTGAAAACAAAAACCACTGCCCCAATATTACGTGATTGAACCCGACTGAAGTCCTTCTTTCTACATCCTTATGAGATTTGTACGTATGTTGGTCATGGGTGGCAGCATTACTGGCAGCAACGTTTGAAAGATTACTTGAGCAAAGGAGGAATTACCTGATTCATCAGGTGCCTCCTGTGAGGAATCTACAAAATGGAAAAGTGAAGAGAATTGTGATCTGTGCTGCAGGAAACCTTGCTGCAGGACAGAAACCTGTAACTGCCAGGAGCAACAGTTCACATGAGTTTTGTAATTTTATCAGAGGGTTACTTAAGAGAAAAGCAGCTGTCATAAAATGACTCCTTAAGCAAAACAGAAAAAGGGAAGGAAAGCCAAGGGAAGTGCCTTTGGAAAGATAAAATAACATTGCAGCTGATGCAGGAAATGCAACTAAATGCCAAAGCAAACAAATTAGAAGGTTCAAAGAACTGAAAAAATTATAGATGACAAGAAAATAAAAATCCTTGAGCACTTTGATCTGAAAGGAGCTAAACCTGCAGCATGCCCCAAAGCATGTCACCTCCAGGGTCCCAGGACGCTTAACCAAGTATTGGTGCAGCCTTGTGGGTGGGCACTTGCTGCCTCGGGGTCTGCCCAGCTTTGTGTGTACCTGGAAGGGCTCACCTGAAAAGGAAGGACAGGCTTTCCATTTCTGACTCCTCCTCAGCTGCTTCTAATGCTGACTGGGCATTTTGCAAAGGGGAAAAATGGAGTACAAACTTCTGAAAATCAGAATTTAACCACATACTGGGATAAAATGTGCTGAGTATTGAAGTTACATGGCAACTCATCTAAGATTCAAGTTTGGAAAACTGAAGTTAGATCAAAGCTGAGTTTATTTATGACAAATCATTCATTATATATTACAATAATTACAAACTCTTTTATTACACCTTATTGCCATATTTTTTTTCTTGATACACAGATGATCAAGACCATGGATTTAAGCAGTAACAAAAAAAGATACTAAAATTACAAACTTCATGTCTCATTTCTGTGGCATAGAAAAGGCTATCATCAAAAGAGTAAAGTTACTAACAAACATACAAGGGGATTCCCCTTACACCTTTTTTCCCAGGAACTTATGTAATCTAATGTATAGTAAATACATATATAGTAAATACATATATATATTTACACACCTCTTGCAAACATGTATTTACACAATCACTGAAAATCTGACATCTCTCCCCCAACAGACAGCTCCCAGTCATTTCACTTGAACATCTAATGGGAAAAAAACAAGTCTATAGTCCATGGTTTTAAATTAGTCACCCTATTTCTGAGCCAGCTGTTATCTTCTCCCTACACAGGGCTGCTGGTATAACAAAAGGATATTGCAGTTTGTGACAAACAGCATCTAACCTACCTTCACCACAGGAAAGGTCTACTAGGGATACTGTCCCTCTCGTACCTAGTCTGAGTCACTGCTGCTGCTTGAGGAGTCTGTTGACATAACTTCTACATCATCTTCATTCTCTTTATTGTGTCCTGGAGGCTCCAACATGAAGTCATTACTATGATTAGGAGGTAGCATGTTCATTGACATATCACTTGACTGCCAAGGATACTGAGGAGCAAGCACATCTGGAAAAAAAGTGGCATAATCAAGCAAACTATTAGTTTTGTATATTGACAAATTCAACAAGACAGCTCAACCAGAACTTCAATTTAAAAACCAAAACAAATCTTAAAATCCTTTCCGAATTTTGGACAGATTAAACCCTCCAATAATAGCTGGAAAACATCTCACGGTAGAGCAATTCTGTAACTGTAAAAGTCTACTCTGCCAGAGAGGTCCATTTATGTAGGTGGCTCTTAACTCATATACAGAACTTTTCACCTTCAATGCACAGTTTGAACTGACTTAGCATTCAGAATTACTGGGAGTAATGAAAATTATCACTGTCTGTCAGCATACAAAAATAGAAATATAAAAAAAAAATTCAGGCAGACCATAAAAATTCAGAGAAAAAGCTTTATCCAAGTATGTCTGAAAAGCCCTTATTTGAACAAGCTGAGAATGGAAGCCAGTGTTTTACATCATGTGGCCATGCTTCAACGCTAGATCCAATCTGCTATTAGATCCAACCGAGCTGAATGTGTGTGCTAAGCAGCCTCAAAGTTTGGAGGCTACCATGCAGCCCGGCAACTGGCTGGCACATTCACTAAGGACTCAGCAACTGGACATCTCTGCAGGAGTCTCCAAAAGGACTAGATCCCCTAACTAGCGTTCTCAGGACATAACTCCACACACCAACAGATTCAGCATCCCTACACAAAATGGTGGGGCAGCCTCAACTTTCTTGTAAATTGATGTTTCCTTCTTACCTTGACAGTCTAGTTACGTGAGGGTTTAACCTGACAGAGGAGCCCAAGACCCAATTAAGAACTTTACTGGAGGAGTTTAAATCCCACGTTTTCTAGCTTCGCAAGGAAAATTCCAAAAATTCCTGAAAATTCCTTTCAGTTCTTACAGAGACAGCACTCAAAAGTAAACGGATCAAGTCTGCATCCTCTAAGGCAGAGGAGCCAGCCAGAATGGGCTCTACCAAAACTTATATAAATAAATGCTCAAACTCCATTAGAAGTCACAACCTTAACATCTCCCCTGACCATATTTCAAAAGAACAGAAAAGATATGTGGGCCAATCCTCAGCATTTCCCTGGTGGGAAAATGATCGGAAATGCAAAATCCAAATTAACTATTCCTCCAATGGAGTTGCAACAGGGTTTTTTTAACAAATTCAGCACAATTTTTGAAAACAAGCTTTCCACAATGCCTGATAGTGGCTTAATAGACATGTAAGAACTGTTACAGATCTCCTAAGAAGCCAAACTAAGAATTTTTCCACCATTTAGTATAACCATGATAGATAATGCTGCAGAGGTACAGAGTAACTGAACTTGATTCAATTACTGTAATTTACAGCAAAATTCAATTTTAGCATGAAGGAACGAATCCCACGGAAGTCAATGGAAGTGCCCATTTCACTAAGCAATTAAGGGATTAAAACTTCATTCCTACAGTCAATGTACTATCTCAGCAGTTGTCCCTTGCCATGTCTTTTAAATCCTGAACTTCTAAGCACAGACTCAAAGAAAGGTAGGGGATGACAATAAACCACCCTGCTTCCAAATACAGCTTTCACAATTCCATGCTTTGTCATCACCACTAAGTAAAAGTTGCTCTACAAGTGCTTCTTTCTAATATGACTGGAAATCACTTAGTTTATTTATTTAAAATATGTGAAGGTAACTGAGTTTTGTTCATATTGACTTAGTTGTAGTGTCTGAAGTTTAGCATGAAATAAAAAAAAGATTATGCAATTTCTGATTAATTTTCTTTACTAGGTCTTCACTGCTAATGAACAACATTAACCATAATTTTCACTGCTTTACCTCTGATTTGCCTTTGCTAAGGGAAACATATAATCGCTGTGACTCTATAAGGAATAAAGAAAAACAAAACAAAACTGAGTTTCACTTACCTGGCAGTCTGCCTGCTGCAAGTGCGTCCCCTGGTAAGTGTCCATTAACTCCATTGGTGGATGGGTTGTTCATCTGACCCAAGAGACCACTTCTCATTTCCAGATCTGTAGGATATGGCCTACGTGGGTCTCCTATAAGAAAAAAAAAAAAGAATGCTTTGAAATATTTAACAATTGTCTTGCAGACAGTAGCTTTAGCTTCAGACCCTAGTTTAATGACCAAAAAACTCCATACTCTGGGGTTCCTTAGATGAGCAACAAGCATCACACCTGTTTTATTAAACAGCTAGTGTATCTTTCACTTAGACTTCTTTTGTTCACTCAAACTTGGCAGAAGAAGCATATTAAAAAAAACTCCAAACAACCCAAAGCAACTGAAACCAAAAAACCCCATCATGTTTAAAACATATCTTTGCTCTCCCTGCTACTTCACAGCTAAACAGCAAGGAGAGGAATTGGATCAAACACATTTTCGTTTTGGACAAAGAGGGGTCGTAATAAAAGTTCTGCTTCTGACTCCACTGTTTACGAACGTTCTCTGAAAGAATATTGTAAGGGGCAACAGGAAACACAACCAAACACACAGAAGAGCCTTTAGCATACTTGGCTTTGACTTATAATTGGGGCGAACATGCGGGGAAAAAGGCAAACAAAGGAGAGCAGAGCAGGCCAGTCTGTTAATGAAAGCAGACAGTTTCATAACCTTTTAGAGATGTATGTGAAGTCCACAGGACTTTGGATATCCATTTTTGTTGAAATATTAGATATAACAGCTGAAAATGATGTTACTCTAATAAACCCCACTGGTTATCACCATATAAAAACATTGTAAGACCAGATATTAACTATGATTTATTATAAAAAAGAAATCTACTGCCATAAACACAACAGTTACCTGGTACCCATGTCAGAGGGGCACAAACAGCATTGCTAGCACTGATCCTATGGGCATATTTAATTATTTCTTCAGAGGAAATGGCACCTGGAAGAACAGGAAAAACAAGTTGCTGCATTCTCAAGAGATGGCATCATTTAATTTTTTCAGAATATTTGACACCAATATCTAAGACTGGGAATGTGATTTTGCCAAACATTAAGAGCCTGGTTCAAATGCAGTGACTGTTTAGAAGATTCTCAGGCTACACAAAGATGAGCTTTGCAGCGAACTGATTTTACAGACACGAGTGCAAAACACCTTCGATGTCAATGGTTCTCCAATCTCGTGAAAAACACAAACAATCTCTTAAACAAGTATAACTGACAAGCACAATTCCTAAAACTTCAGCTCCTGCTTTATTATAGAATTTTCTGTAGCTCCTGCTTTATTATAGAATTTTCTGTAACAAAGAAGTTTTTTTTGTTTAGTAATAATAGACTGCACCCAGAGGGGTCCTTCCAAATATGTGCCTGTACTAGATTAATAGAAACTTCATGAAATTCCTTGATTTTCTAGATGAAAGAGGCATAACAAAATGATAAAAGACACTGTAAAAAACAAACCTGAAGAAGATGCCTCCCTGCGTCCCACCCCCCCCCAAATAAAGGTAGTTTAGCTTGGTAAGTTCCACAGAATGGCAGGAATTGCTACAATTACAATCTAGTATCACCAGCTACTCAGTCTTTCAAATAGAGTGCACATACACACAAACATTCTCTTCCTTTCCTTAATATACTCCTGAGGCAATTTGGTAAGGCACTTAGGTAACCAGAAATACTATTATCAGTCCAAGAAGACTGATGAGACACTTTCAGATTAAGATACGTTTGCCACAAAAAAAAAAATTAAATCCTGCCTTTATTCTGAGGAAATGGTTATAGTTTCATAATGAAATGGAAATTTGTTTACACATAAAGCATCTGAAATCTGTGATAGTAGAATTAAAAAAATAAAAAAGGCCCAATTTGAGCTCACTAACAACTTTCTTTAGAATTGCATTTACGTAGTATGTACCATCATGGATACTCACCTTTTCGTGCTTTTTCAATTGATTTCAGTTTTTCCTTTGCTTGATAAACAGCTGTTGCCTAGTTGTAAAAAACAAAAACCCACGGAGTAAACCAAACCTTCAGTGCATCTTTAATTTATAAACGTCTGCGTAAAGTCAGCTCTGTGAATCAATTCTTCCATTTAATTGCATTTTAAGAGAGAAACTATTCCGTGAACATTTTCAAAATACACAGAAATAAAGTAGGTTTAGCAGAAAATTAGCATTATAAAAAAATCTTAATACCATGATAACAAACAGTGTTTGACTACTGAGAAAAACCCCAAACCACTAAGCTCTTATGAAGTTTTAAATATCTAAATCTTCTCAAACTAACACAACACCACTTTGCCCAGACCCACCTTTTCTACAAGAAGATGCTCAAAAGCAAACACATCATTATGAACTTACCAGTATGTGCTCTGCTTCTTTTAGCTGTTTCTGCAGCTGCTGAATATCATTATCCCGCTTTTCTACTACCTTTTCTAAAAGCTGCATTTCATGATGGATTTTTCCCTGATCAACTGCCAACTTCATTAGCTCTTGAAACTCTCCATCTCTCTGAATCAGCAGTTCCAGGATCTATTAACAAGAGTTTTGTAGAACGTTTAATTTGGCTAGAGTAACAACACACCCTCAGTTGTGCTACAAAGAAGAGCAAATGGCATCCATAGAAGTATTTTTGTTTGAATGAAAAATGAAACAAAATTTCTTCCTGTTTGCAGAAACAGCCCATGAAGCATACAAAAAATGAACAAACAACAGGAGAACCAATAATGCCTTTGTAGCAGGGCCAAAGCCCCACCATGACCATTAGCTTGCATATAGGCAAGGACAAAGGGAGAAAGAAAGAACAAACAAAAGAACGGGAAAAAAAATTAGAAGTAAAGCATTACGCTTACCCAAAGAAACACAATTCAGAAAGTCAGCTTACCTGGCTCTCCTCTCCTGGTTGTGGAAGCTTTTGGTTTCTTGAAATTGCCAAAATTTCAATTAGTTCCCTGAAAGGAGAACTCCATTTGCACTATTTTCTAGGGGATTATCACATCAAGTCATCCCAAAATTCCCAGAGTACTGGTATCATTACAAAACTATTCATGGACCTGATTATTTTTGTATTTTATAATACACTGTGGGCAGGGATTTTTCAACCAAGAAAGCACATTTTTTTCTTTGTTATTTGAGCTCATGAAGCACTAATGTATTTGAACTCAAGAAATGTGCTAAGTTCCTGTTAAGCCATAAAAGACATAAGCAGAAGCTGAGAGAAGAAACAGCACAATGAAGTGCACTCATACCCTTCTTCTGCTACCTTTGTTTGTTGTAAGAGGGTCTTCACTGTTTTACTTCTCTACTTTTTCTCCACTTTTTCCCAATACACTTGTAGTTTAGAGCAATTAAGTCTACATTTTCAAATACCTCCAGAGCCTGTTATGAAACTACTTCTACAACAAGTAGAAGTTTCCACAATGGCATATTAGCTGTGCATCAAGCACACAAAAATAAAATTTAAAAAACCTGGTAATATTCTGGTGCTAGGCTAGAAGTGCTTCTCAAATAGACCTCTTGATCATTCTTCCAGATATCCACATACTCTGCCACTGTTCTGAAGAGCCAGCAAGAACCTCTGAGTACCATGATGCAAAAAGGCATTTTCTGTAAATTCAGCAAAGTTATGTGGCTTCTAAGGCTATGAATGGCAGTTCAACCCTATGCATGAGTAACTGTCTGTCTGGAGACACTGTCCTTGGAAGAACTGATTCCTTGATTGGTGCAGTGTAAGCAGCTCAGTGTAATACAGCAGTGGAGCCAGAACCTTACAATAAAAAACAGGTATTTTTCAAAATGTCTAAAAAAAACCCCAGTAAAGCTGTAATTTTGGTCTTTCTCTTAGTCACTCCTGAACACTACTATGATTTTAAACAATTAGAGAATAAAGAAACTTGTCACTGTTACTAAAGCTTTACTCTATCCTACCAACACTGAGCAGTAGCAAATAAAATCTGGTTTAAGTAGGTCAGCTACCACCATCAAAGGTGATGTCATGGAGTGCTGTAATTCTACCCTGTGTTAGCCAGATAATGCACAGATATAGACTGAAAACTATAGAAAGGCCACAGATTAGACATGTTGCTTAATTTTTGCCCCTACCACCACACCAGTATTGTGACCAAGAAAGGCCTAGCTCCAGGGTGCCGCAACACTTTGCTGATCAACAGGAAGATTCACTAAATGCTGCTGAGCATTGCTCTGGGTTCATTATGGTAGAACACTAGTTCCAATATCCAAAAAAAAATAGTAATTTAGATAAAGAACAAGTTTGTTTTTATTTTTCCATAAACACATGTTCTCCAGCAACCCTTATATCACAATAAAATCCGTGACTGAGGATAAAACTTAACCAGACACAAGAAGAGCAACTCACCAATACCTTGTCCTACTCTTGGTAATCATTGAGAGAGTGAGCCACATGGATAGCACAGGTTATTCCCACTGAAAATGCTTTCCTACACTCCTGCTCTCCCTGAGGTGTGGAAAATAATTAGGACCTAGCTGAACTTCACTGCCAGCTGTGCCTCCACAACCTGGTTGACGACTTGCATGGGGATTACCAGTATGGACTCAAGACCGTGGACTAAGTATCTGAGCACTTCTATCACTGTGAATACGAGCTCTGCAGCCTACTTGGAGTGAATGTACCACTAAAACAGGCAACGACCAAGACAGCTCATGGCATGCAACACCATCTACGTATTTCTGACTTAAGCATAGTTTTTAGTGACTAACAAAATGCCTGAAATCGGCGTGAGAGTGTGCACTTCACAGGAAACGCAGGTGTCAACCAAGGGAGAAAGGCAAGGGGGAGAAAAAGGAAGTGCTCCTTCTCGCTGAAAATGGGAGGCGAAGCACGACCGATGCTTTCCCACTGGGATGAGCGCCGGGGTGCAGTGCGCAGGGCCGGGCCGAGCCCCCGGCGCAGCACCAGCCCCTCTCCCGCAGGAGCCGGCCTGAGGACGGCGGGAGAGCAGGAAAACGTGAACCCGAGCCGGGCTGGGCCGGCCCCCTCCCATCTCAACTGCAGGGGCTCCCGCTCCTCCCGTCGCCCCCGCCGGAGGCTCCGCGCACGCACCGCGCCGGGAGCCCTCACCCAGCCCCCGGTGCTCCGCCGCCACCCGGGGCCGACGGGGGGCCGAGCGCGGTACCTGGCCAGGAGCTCGAGATCCTCCAGCGCCGCCAGGAGCCGCTCCCGGGTGCTGCTCCGCTCCCCGCCTCCCCCGCCTGCCGTTGCCCCTGCCCCTGACGCCGCCGCCGCCATCGCGATCCGGGTGCGGACCCGAGCGGGAACCGCCCCGGGAGGCGCGGGCAGGCCCCCTGGCGGCCGAGGGACGAGCAGCGGCCGCCCGGCGGCGTGCGCATGCGCGGGGAGGCGGGCGGAGGGGTGATCCCCTCCCGCCGGCTCTCGAGAGGCGTCCGGGGACGGGAAAGCGGCGGGGGTCTGGCAGGGCTCGTCCCAGGGGGCCGTGGGTGTGAGGGGAAAGCAGGTCACAGCTGCCTCGTCGGCGCCAGATGCGCGTCTGTCAGCGCCCTGCCTTGCAGTCGGGTCGCTGCACGAGGAGCTGCGCTTGTTGCTCTTTGAATGACAGAATCATTTAGGTTGGAAAAGACCTCTGAGATTATCGAGTGTGAACAGCACCATGTGAACTGGACCGCGGCACTAAGTGCCACGTCCAGTCTTTCCTTGAGCACCTCCAGGGACGGTGACTCCGCCACCTCCCTGGGCAGCCCATTCCAATGTTTAACCACCCTTTCTGTGAAGAAAGTCTTCCTGATGTCCAACTTAAATCTTGTGTGGTGCAGCTGAAGACTGTGACCTCTAATCCTCCTATTGTTAGTTGCCGGGGAGAAGAGGCCCACCCCGACCTGGCTACAACCATTCCAACTGGAATGCATTTCCAGTCCCTGGCTCTCCACAAAGAGCCTCCAGATGACACTGATGTATGCTAAAGACACAGAAAACAGGCTGCAGGTAAAGTGTATGCAACTGAATTACATTTGCACACACTTTTTTTGAGAGTCTTGGTGTCCAAAAATCCCTCACGTGCCTTTGTTCAGCTGGAGGATGAAATCACAGAATCACAAAAAGGGTCAGGTTGGGACCACAGAGGGTCGTCTGGTCCAACCTCCCTGCTCAAGCTTGGTTGTCCTAGAGCACAGGATTGCATCTAGAGGGTTCTTGATATCTCCAGGGAGGGAGACTCCACAACCTCTCTGGGCAGTCTGTTCTAGTGCATGGTCACTCGCACAGTAAAGAAGTTCTTCCTCATGTTCAGGTGGAGCTTCCTGTGTATCAGTTTCTGCCTGTTGCTTCTTGTCCTATTGCTTGACACCACTGAGATGCACCTGGCTCTATCCTCCAACACTTCCCTTTAGACATTTATATATGGTGTTTTACTGACAGCCAAAGGAGGTTAAGTCCCTGATACTGAAAACATAACGAAAACCTGAGCTTTAAATCAGACCAAGACAAAGGTTTTACCTGGGCTGGCTGTCCCACACGTGACTGAAGGCAACACTGACCTCCTGACACTGCCCGTGCAGACCTGTGTGTGTCTGTGAAGGTTGAAGGCAGCTTGGTGTCCATCACAGACCTCTACACACAATGGTCAGGGCAGATAATGGGCACAAATTCTGACCCCAACCCTGCCAGCAGCTGAGTTATAATTGAAAAGTACTGTTGTGTTGTGGGGGGGTTTTAATGGTCCTCTATATGGGCTGGTGAAATGGGCCTTTCATTCTGGGTGGGGTCACAGTGAAGCCGGTGGAATTTTTTTATATTCATGGAAGTTTCAGTTATGTGGAAAGACCCTGAGAGGCCTTCTTGTAGGGAAGATGAGGGAGTACAGAGCGAGAGCTAATCTGGGGCCAGGGTTTATTAACTGGGGCAAGCACTGCCACAGAACAATAGGGAGCCCCAGACCCCGTGTCCTTCTGCTGTCAGCAGGCAACTGTCAGTAAACAGAGATTTTCTTCTCCCCTGATTAGAGAAAGGCCTAGATGAACAATAACATCCCTGACTGCTCTTATGTTTACTCTGATTATCTGTTACCTTCTGCAATAAATACGTTCCTGAGAAATTTACATTTATTTTAAAAAGAAAAAAAAGGCAATAAACTCATTAGTCAGTGATTCTTTGAATTGTGATATAAATAAGTAATTCAACATTATGATATTTGTGATAAAGCAATAAGATTTGGCAACTCTGAGAAAAAAGCTTTGCCAACAGGAGTTATTTAAAATTCATTTGCAATGCCCAACAACCCTCAACATTCTGATTGTAAATAGTTTGGGAATTCTGTTTAAGCTGCATAGCAGATAAAATCTCATCAAATAGTTCTGCCTTTTAAATAACTTTTGCTTGCTTTTTTTCCCCTCCTCTATTTCCTTGCTTTTGTTCAGGGAAAGATGTAATCAGCAATGCTGTCTGGTTGTGCATCCAGTTCACTGATTTGTTAGTGTCTGTATGGGTGCATAAACAAAAAGAAATAGCAACTTCAAAAACAAAGCAGTCCTTCCACTAAATCATTTTCTTCCTCATACTCATTTTGACATCTGAATTCTTTAGACCTGAAGTACTTCTGATATATTTCAGAGCAATTATGCTGGTTTCACTAGAGCTGAAAGCTTGCAGCATTAACAGGACACCCAAAGTTGACAGGTGTTAATTTAGGTTATAGGTGATTTCTGTAGGCTGATCTTTTATTCTCCTTGTGCCCAGGAGCTTGTTCCCTCTCTTCCTCTTGAGAGCAGTACTACTCCCACCCAACCAGGCCAATACCACCCATCTTTCACTGGAGCAGCCACCCTTCTCTCCCCACTTCTCGAATTTCTGTCCCTCTTCCAGGCGACATGGACAACTGTCTGCTTTCTGCTGCCCAGTCCTTTCCTTCTCCTTGCTCTGGTGATGCAGCCATGGCTGGGGAGTGCAGTGGAATAGGCAGAGACTTAACTGTGCTTGTGCCTCTGTGTGGGAGGACAGGGTGAGACCAGAGGTACCAGGGAATGCCTGCCTGTGCCAAGACACAGAAAGTCATTCAGACCATGTCAGAGGGGTCATCTCCTTCAGGACAAAGGGAAAGGCTGGGTGAAA
Source organism: Oriolus oriolus (assembly GCA_013400235.1). Classification (NCBI taxonomy): domain Eukaryota; kingdom Metazoa; phylum Chordata; class Aves; order Passeriformes; family Corvidae; genus Oriolus; species Oriolus oriolus. The sequence continues at coordinate 456,988 of VXBT01013455.1, read as the reverse complement.
TGGGCTCGTGCCCCAAACTTGCCCCATTGGATGATTGCTTTAAGACTGAGTGAATAATTTGTTGAATAGACTTCTGAAACGTTTGCCTGTAAAAACAACAGAGCCTCTGTTCCCCCAGTGTTGGTTCCTCTGTTACCTCAGTTCTTCAGTGCTCTTGGCCTGCTTTCCCCTGGGTAAACTTTTTTCATAGTTGTGTTGGTTTTCAGCCAGATCTGCTTCTTTAAAGATCATGCCCCTCCTGAATAACTAAGCACTGTTCCCAATTTTTTCCAGTAGTCTGAAAATATTTTAGTTTGTGTGGCCATACATGGATCTTTGCACAGTGAGTTTATTAGACATTTCAGAGCTCTTTCATTTCAGATTGCCTATTCAATGGCATGCTGAATGTATTGTTAAGAACCTGCTAGCACAAGCAAAAATAGCTTACTTTATCTTGTTCAGTTGAGTCTTGTCTCTTCCGGAATGGGCCTTGAAGTGATGACATGCAGAAAAACTTATTCCTCTAGACAGGTCTAGGAGCAGCTGATCTGATCTAATAGTTCACCAAGGCCAAGAACCTGAGATGTTGCTGACTTCTCATGTCCCAACTGCAGATTTTCACCCGCCCTTAGCTCCTTCTTGGTGTTTGCCATACGGTCCATGAGCCACTTCAACTCAATAACCAGACTGAAGAATATTTAATTTGGGAGAGGGTGTTCATTTCCTTCTGTGTTAGAGAGTGAACTCTAACCTCATCATATGGAACCATGCCTTGAGAGCGTGGCTTTAGTTACAACTTATTTCATGGGACTGTGGACTAGTGCTGAAAAGTGAAGTCTTCCCCCTCTCTTATTCATAATTCAGTGCTGTTCAGACTTAGGATTCCCCTAGTGCAAAGCCTTTTCTTCCAACATGAGATTGTGACTTCTGAACTTTGGGTATTCCTACTTCAATTTTCATGAACTAGAGGATTACTCTAGAACTTGGAAGCTGAGCTGTAGAGAAACTCGCCTAAGGAGGCCAAAGCAGTTCTGTGTTTCAGTTAAAATCTGTGTCTTTTCCAGGCTACAGTGCTTTTCAGCTGTCTTCTTATTTTACATTCCAGGCACTAGACATCAAGTGTTCAGTTGGCAACTGTTGGATTTGCCACACCTTAAAATAATAAGGAAAAATACTGACTATGGAAGATACGTAACTCCAGAAGGCTCTCAGGACCATGTCTAATAAAGCATTGCAATGGCTACAGATAAAAAGGCAGGAGGATAAGCAAGGAGAGCAAGAAGGAAAAAGGACAGAACAAATACTCATTTCCACTTCCCCTAGATAATGTAAAAATAAAATCCTTTCTGTCAAACATCAACTAAAATAGAAATCAAACATCTTGAGCACTGCATGGAAGGATTTCACAGCTGTACTTTGGTCTGTGAAGATGAGAATAATCATCCCTCATTTATCAAGATGTCTTTACACCATTAATATTTTGAAATGTGTCTGATAAATCATCCATTTCTTATTGCTATTTTAAAAGAAATTTCTGTTTCCCTGCTCACTTACGTTGGATAATGATTTTAGACCAATGAGATAAAGGAAATGAAAAAGGTGGCTTTGCTTAACTGATGTAATTTTAGAATAGGTTAAAGATGAGATAAAGATAGATAATACTATGACCCAAAACTTTTTTTTCGGGGAGAAGGAGTGTGAAACACTAGTACATATGGCCAAAACCAGAGTTTGGTGTGCCATTCCAGACTGTTTCAGCACAGAATTAGCTCTGCTTTGAGCTATATTAAACTTGAGTTACACTGATTTCTGCTGGTGTAAATTTGGGCACAGAGCCCTCAAGACAGGAAGTCACCCAGGCAGAAAGCAGTCCTTGATTTCAGTCTGCTGGAGGGCTTGGTGGGATCAGTGCTGCCTATGAAGTAGGAGGTGTTGGGTGGGAAAGAGAACCAAAATTGGCCCTGGATAGTGAAGGGAGGGAAAAAAAAGAAAGAAAGAAAAAAGAATGTCCTTTGAAAAGGAGAAGCTTGTTGGACAGCTTGGCCACTAGAGATATTCACAATCCTGCCAAGTCTTCCCAGGAATAAAGGAAAATTTGGGGGCAATTAAATATGAGATTTTTCCCTCACCAAGCTAAAAGTTAATGCTGACTACTTCATGAAATAAAACATTCAATTAGAGATAATGAGACTCCTGGGGTAACCCCCCAACACATAGTAATTTTGAGTCTTCATTAAGTTAAACTTGTTTATTTGGAAAAAAAAAATCTCATTTTCCTGGTGGCTCCTGCTGTAACCTGTTTACCAAAAACTACTGGGACAGCCACACAAGCTTCTGTAGAAGCCAGGCTGAAATTTAGAGTTGTTTACTTCCCCTCAGAAAAAAATCCAAGGGCAATGATGACAGCCTCAGTCCCTGTTCTCCCACATGCTGAATCCCAGCTAGGCTGATAGGAGTTGTAATTTACTTAGAATGAATCTCTTCCCACATCTCCCTCACCATTTTATTGTGCCCCATTGCCTGCTAAAGATAAAGCTGTCATCTCTTCCCATTTAGGCTGGGTCACCTGTCTTTTAACTGGGTGAGTTCATCTTCTAATCTCCAAGATGCTACTCAGATTTTCACCTGCTTAATGCAACTTCCAGACAGGTTTTCAAATACCTGCAGCTGACATCAGCATCAGCTTCTGTGCTGAGATTCAGAAAGAGCAGAACACCAGCCAGAAATAGAGGTACCTGGCTTAAATTAGTTGTGAGGACTGAGTTCTAGGGTAAAGATAAAATGGAAGATTTATTTAGAAACCTGCATGAGCAAAAATGAAAAAAGTGGTTTCTCTCCTAGCAGTTGGAGATGGGCAGAGGTAAAGCTTCTTGTGAAAGAAAAGTCTTGGGAGAACTGAGAAAAGTTTTTACTGGCAGCTGAGAAAACAGTATGATACACTATTCCAAAAGCAATTACAGAATGACTTGTACTCAGCAGCCAAATGGGATCCCATGGGACATTCTGAAATCTAACAAACTACTGACAGTGCTGGTTCCATGTGAATTGAGGGGAGAGTTCATAGCTATTAAGCCTGGGAAAGACTACAATCGGTAGAGGTCTGTCCTTTGTGAAACAGGCCTTGTGTGGATCTCTACTTCAGGGCTCTGCCATTTATTTGGATATTAACATATCCTGCAGAAAGGGACTCTGCTGTCATTTAAGTGCTGGCAGACTTATTATGTCTTTGGATGGGTTGTTCAAGGGTTAGTGGTAGGCCAAGTGAAGAGTTGTTTCTGTAGTTTTGATCATCCACAAGCATAGATACTGAAAGCCCATTGAAAAGACATTCTCCAGTAGTGACTCATGTGGATGCTTTCAGGTGGCCAACAGAGCTCTTTAGAGGGTCACCTTATCTGCCTCCAAAAAGGATGAAGCCACAGCATTGTCTCTGGAGAATCAGAGACCAAATCTCAAAGGCCAGGTTGGGTGGGGCCGTGAGCCACCTGATCCGGTTGAAGGTGTCCCTGCCCATGGCAGCAGGGTTGGAAGTGGAAGGTCTCTAAGGTCCCTACCAATCCAAACCATTCTGATATCTAAGATGATTTCTATGATTTCTATGTTAAATTCACACCAAACTCCCCTCCAGTGGAAAAATCCTAACTACAGTTCATGTTTACTCATATCACGTCTCCTTTTTAGCTCAAACTGCAACTTAGTCCTGACATAAGATCATCAAAAGCCACACAGTCTTACCATGCCACCTTGTGCTAGATAGGTGGCAGTCAATGAAAGTAATCTGACAAGAGTTCATGCATGATTAAGATAAATGTATCCCTGATATCCAGGGTATTTTGAAATTATTCTGGGTTTTTTACCTGTTTAATATAAACTTCTTGTGCCTTGTAAAGGCACAGAACCTTGCTCAGCTCCATGCTGCCTGTCAAAATCTCGTATGTTATGCAAATGACAATGCCAGCATTGGAAAATGCTTCGTTAAAAGCTGCTTTGTAGGCATGAACTTAAGCACATAAGGCATATATGCAAAATGCACACTGGAATACAGAATATGAAAAGCAACCAGTACAATCTGTCACATCTTTACAGACCTCGAAAACTGTCATGACAGGAGAATAATTTACATGTTTTCATTTCTCTTAACCTCACCGAATTCATTTCATAATGCCTGCCTTGCCCTGCCCCCATCCCAGTAAGAGCTGTGTAGTCATTACAGTAGGAGGGAAGGTGGCCAGGCTGGGATCACGTGCAATTCCTGTCCCCAGGTGCTTCATAAATGACACTTAGGTCATCTGGTAATAAAGTTGGCAATGAAAGGAATGTCATAGGAGTGAGTTATAAGCATTTGCAGGTAGTGTGGCAAGGAGTTCACCTCAGGGAACCCTCTTACTCAGTCGCTTGCTTCTTCCCCCACAGTATCCCTTGTGCTTCTAATTCTCACTTGTGTCTGATTTTGTTCTGGTTACTCAGGGCCTGAGTCATACACCTTGAAATAACAGTCACCCCCATTTCCAAATTCAGGGCTCAATTATGGTACTCAAGAAATTAAGGTCCAATTTTGCTAAGGGTTGACCTTGTGAAGTACTGAGGGTTTTTTCCCTCAGTTCAATAGGATGCCTCTCCCTGTGTTTAACTTTGGGCTCATTGCTTGGTAGATTGTGGCCTGAGTACACAGTACCTGGCAGATTCCTCTGTCTTGCAGGAATGAGTACTTGAGAACACATTTGCGCTAGGACTGCTCAAGTACATTTATTCTAGATGCTGATAACTCTGCCAAGTGCTTCTGCCTTCCAAGCTGTGACATTTTGTCCTTTAAAACACAGTGTAGTTCTACTATTCTTCGAGCATTTTCACAAGAACGGAATTGCATTCAGCATGGATGCAGGCAGGATGTTTATGGAACTGTAGGCAGTTGTATGACCCATTTGGGTTGCTTCTGATTTGACCATTCCACTGTCACAGCAGAGTATCCTTCTGCAGTCACCCAACAGCTCCAACTCCCTACGCGGCCAGAGTGGGTTACAAGTTGGGCTGGAGGTGGCACTGTGCTGTGCTTTTCCTCGCAGCACTCACTGTACCTTTCTGTTACGTGCCAGCAAAATCAAAGAATCTCATGGGGTAAACACCAGAACGCAGGAGTGCCTCTGCAGTAGTCCCAAGTCCAAACACATATCTGGTATGTCAGGGTGAGCCTTGGGTGTGCACCAGTCTATCCTTTTGCCTCACCCACTTATTTGCACTTTTGATTCATGGGAAATACACTCAGGCCAAAAGACAACCATGACACATTCCTCCAGACCCCCAAGCAAAGAGCATGATGTCAGTATTCCAGACGTGCATTCTGCATGTAGCCACATGTCTTGTGTTGGTTTAGGGACTTTAGGCCCTCTTTCTCTGTTAACTCACAGTTACCTGTCTTTATATAATATATAAATATATGTAACACAAGTTTTAAGATTTATTTTTCAGGAAACAGGTATTTCATAAACAGGCTTGCTTTTGTCTCTGTGAAAAGGCTATCCTATCTCTATGGGGTTTCTACTCCTCTCAGGCTATCAGATGCCTGCAAAATTGTCCCTTGCTTATGAGAAACCCACACAAAGCTCCTGGCTTGTGAATTCACAGGTGCCATTGCTTCTGTTGTCTTCCTAGACAAACAGTTGCCTCTCTCTCACCAAAACAGACAATCCTGGTACTAAGGTGCAGTCTCAAAACAGAAGACCATGCCAGACTCTGCAGAGATAAAATCCTAAATCCATGATCCTCCTTCTCACCGAGCTCCTCTTCCTGGCCTGAATATAGGTGGCGAGAAAAAAAAAAAAAGAAATGACAAATTAAATAGTAGCCTAATGCTACAGAGCTTTGTGAACTAGAGGAGGACTCAGCACAGATTTTGAAGGTTGTTTATGCAAGGATTTTAGTGTCTCTGTTGCAGTCCTTATTACAAGTGTTTGCTGTTTAATCTCATGTGCCCAGTTACCTCAAGGCTTGTTTTTATAAAAACAAAATGCTGTGGTTTGTTTCAACATCTGACCATCAGCAGCAGGTTAGCTGGAGAAGCCATGCAATGTCCCCAGTTTCAGACTGACCTCTGGCAATCCTACCTCCTGCTGGAACAACAAACATCATGTGTTCACTTCCACACACCTGATGTGCACTACTTTTCCAGAAGCAACAGTATGTAAGAAGGGAGTCTAACTCTCAGTCACACCCCATTTCCTCTATCTTTTGGAGATATGACAAGCTTCCATTAAGAGAAGGAGAATTGAAACAAGTCCTTTCCAATTTGAAATTTCACACATGTGGAAGAATACGCTCACCAGAGTTTGCTGAAAGTAAAATGGAAAGTGATGCCCAAGCTGAAGTAACTGCACATGCTATATACAAAGCCAGACGGTGAATGGATTTCTTGAAATATCAAATTTTAACTGCAGAAAAGCTGTCAGAATGCATCACAAATGAACACAGAAAGAAATCACAGTCTGCAGGCAGATGAATATCTGTGACGGAAAAAACAGCCCAACTGGCGTGTAGAGGAATGCTTGAAGCCTCCTTTGTTATGACTACAGTAAAAATACACATCTATTTTCCTAGAATAACAAAGCATTCATTCTTTTCCCTGCTTGGAGCTGTTGGGCACTTGCAGCATGTTATTAGCAATGGTACAAATGTCTTGTGTTTTAAAAAATCAAAGAATTTAGTAAGTAAGGAGAATTAATACCTTGCCTATTGCCCTGCCCCTGGAATTACGTGGTTTGCTTTAAGAAGTCACTGGATTAAAAAACTATGCTGAAAGCAAGGACTAGTACCCAAGACTTCCCTTCCTCAGGGAAGCACCTCTATAATTAAGGTACGGAGTTGGGCTTCCTATTATTGGTTGTGCTTTTCCTGGCTTTGTGATTCTTCATTGTTTTCCTTTTTCGTCTAGAAATTTCTGCTGTAGGTGGAGAGGGTCATGCATCTTAGCCTCCTGGCTCTGTCTTAAGAAGGTCTCCTTTTGGGAAGGGAACTGCAGGTTTGAACTGTGTCCCTCTGAGGAAAACCCTGGCCTCTTTTTTTCTTGACTGATGTATTGTGCCTGACTGAGATAGTGTTCATTGTTTTTCTTCGCAGCCCTCACAGTGCTGTGGTTTGCATTGGTAGCTGGCAGGGTGTTGATACCGCACCAGTGTTGTGACTACTGCTGAGCTGCGCTCTCCCTCTAACATTCCTTCCCCCATCAAGGGGCTGGGAGTGGGCAGGATCCTGGGAGGGGACACAACCATGTCAGCTGACCCAAATTAACCAAAGGGATATTCTGCACCACATGGCATCAGCTCAGATATAAAAGCTAAGGGAGAGAGGAAGAAGGGGGGCCCTTCGTTATTCTACGATATTTGCCCTCCAGAGAAACCACTACGTGTGCTGAGGCAAAAACTTGCACTTGTTTGGTTTTCCTTTGCTTTAGTAAATTGCCTTATCTCAACCTGCGAGATGCATTCCATCCTATTCTCTCACCTGTCTCACTAGGAAGGGGAGTGATGGAGCAGTTTAGTGGACACCTGCCACCCAGCCAAGACCTAAACACTACATCATTGTATTTCCTTTCCTATCTATTCCATTACCTTCATTTCTTGATTCCTCATTTGATTTCCTTTCAACTTTTTTTTTCATTAAAGGAAATGAAATCTTGAGGTTTCAATGAAAATCAGGTCATGAAGTTTCCGCTCATTTCGATGCACATCCTGCCTTTCCATCCCTTTTCATTGGTTTCACTTCATTTCAGAGTTTTCCGTTCTTCCAGTTTCATTTAATGCCATTATATTTCCTTCCCTGTATTTCCATTTCACTTCATTCCTTGATTTCTCATTCCATTTCCTTTCATGAAATGAAATTCTTCATTCTTCATTCTTCATTCATCGGAAATGAAATCTTGAAATCAGAGAATGAAGTGAAATGGAAATACAGGGAAGGAAATATAATGACGTGAAATGAAATAGGAAAAACAGAAGACTCTGAAATGAAGTGAAACCAATGAAAAGGAGTGAAAAGGCAGGAAGTGCATCGAAATGAGCGTAAACTTCATGACCTGATTTTCATTGAAACCTCAAGATTTCATTTCATGAAAGGAAATGAGAAATCAAGGAATGAATGGAAATGAAAAGAGAGGAAAGGCAATATAATGACACAAAATGAAATTGGAAAATGCGAAAATTCTGAATGGAAATGAAATTTCGAGGTTTCTTTGAAAATCATTTGTTGAAGTTTTGGCTCAATATGATGGTCTTCCTTTCTCTTCCATTCCATTTTGTTATTTTGACTTTACTTCAGAATTTTTGGTGTCTGACATTTCATTTAGTGTCACTTGTATTGGTTTTGCATGGCCTGGTTTTTGGTACTGGGGGGCCACAGAGGTGGCTTCTGACAGAAGCTGCTAGAAGCTCTAACCATGTCCTGCAGAGCCAACCTCTGATGGTTCCAAAGATGGATGTGCTGTTGTTCACAGCTAGGCCAATTAGAAATGGCAGTAACACCTCTGTGATAACATATTTAAGAAGAAATTTAAACAAAGGTGGTTGCACAGTTTTAATTTTGACTAGAGAAGAGTGGAGTAAGAACATGTGAGAGGACAACTCTGCAGACACCAAGGTCAGTGGAGAAGGAGGGAGAGGATGTCCTCCAGGAGCCGGAGTCAAGATTCCACTGCAGCCTGGTGAGGCAGCTGTGCCCCTGCAGCCCATAGAGGATCCATGGGGGGATGCAGAGATCCACTTGCAGCCTGTGGAGGAGCCCACACCAGAGTGGTTGGATGCCTGTGTCCTGTGGAAGACCTGTGGAAGACCTGTGGAAGACCTGTGGAGAGAGAGGCCCAGCTCCCGTGCTGGAGCAGCCCGTCCTTGGAGGACTGCACCCCCTGGAAGAGTGACCCACGCCGCAGCAGTTTGAGGGGGACTGCTTCCCGTGGGAAGAACTCGCACTGCAGCAGGTCACAAGGAACTCCTGCTCGTGAGATGGAGTCATGTCAGAGAAGTTCATGGAGAACTGTCTCCGGTGGGAGGGACCCCACGGTGCAGCAGGGGAACAACATCTCTCCCAGAGCAGTGAGAGAAAAACCACAGGTAATGAACTGACCAAAACCTCCATTCCCTGTCTCCCTGCACAGTCGGTGGGAAGGAGGGAGGTGTTGGGGCGGCTAAGGTGTTTTTTTAAGAGCTTATTTTACCTCTCATTATCCTGCTCTGATTTTATTAGTAATAAATTCACTTTATATCTCTAAGTCAAGCCTGTTTTGCCCTTGATGATATTTGATGAGTAACCTCTCCCGGTCCTTATCTCAGCTCATGAACCCTTTGTTAAATTCTCCCCTCTATCCAGCTGCAGAGGGCAGTAACTGAGCAGCATCCAGCCAGTGTCAACCCATGACAACTGGATATTTAAACCATTGCCTATTTTTCCTTGGAGGCCACTTTTCAGCAGGACACATTTATTTCCCAGGGCAGAGCTAATTACCTAAATCTAGAAACAAATGAAAGGAAAGAGGGATCAAAATATGTTCCAATCTCACACACACAGAAGTCTAAACATGAGAAGAAGAATCTCAGCTCTTCTCCGCCTTGTCTTTCCCTCTGTCTGGTTTCAAGAGATGCTGCTCTCCCACATTCAGAGGTTTTGTTGGTAGGAAAAGGATGCACCACTACCTAACTTCCTCAGTTCCTGCAAGGGGTGAGAGATGCCTAAATCAGGGTCTTTGCATACGTGCCTAGAGATGAAATGCTCCATCTTTAGTCCCCTGTGAATCTTCCCCTGTTATTCTTAGTGCCTAAGTTTGAAAACTCACCTACCACACGTTAAAATACTAACAAGCTGTTAAAAATGCAAAGTATCTTTCTTCCTTTGTTTACGTCATCAGCTAAATGTTTGTACCCCATTCCTTTAATGAGATGGACTTGTGCAGTGGTCCAATTCAGAAAACAGATTTCCAAGAGAAAAAGTTCTCAGGACAGGTTAGATTTTAGTTAGGTCAGCTCCCTGGACATAGTTCATCTTCTGGTTCCACTGGCACCAATGCTATGGAAAACATAAGGCCAAAACGTGCAGGAAAAGAAGAAATGTGTGAGTAAGGAGGGAGGGGAATCAGGCAGCAGTAGCCCAAATTTAGAGCAGCTTCTGCTGTGTTGGAATCATACTCCAAAGTACAGTTTGGCCTGTTATCTGTCCAGTGGGTTGCCATCATCCATACCTCCTGTAAAATAAATCTGTTTGAAATGCACACTGAATCCCAAAATAAATTAGGTATCACCCACTGCAGGGTTTTGCGATAAAAAGAAAAAAAGACTTGGCAATGAGCAAGGACCAAGGGTGGGGTTTCATGTGATGCTGAATGCAATTTAAGAGTTTGCTGCTGCTGGAAGGGGCTGCTCCTCTTTTTTTGTCCTGCATTTCCTCCCACACAGGCACATGCCATTAATGCTTGCCTTGCACCAATGCCAGCATTAGTCTTGCACTTAGTTTAAGAGTGGGTCAGTTTGTCTCACCATTCACATCAGAAAACAAAGCCAGCAAAAAAGTGAGTGGTCTCCTGAGCTTAGGAGCTGAGTCAACTTTCTTGGTCACCTGGCATGTTCAGATGAGCTCCACACCAAGCAATTCCATGGAAGGAACAGGAGGCTCTGATGGGAGAAGAAGGGTGAGGAGGAAGATGAGAATAGGATGACAGCCTGTTGGCAGCACCAAGCTGTTAGGTCGGTCCAGTTTCCTGCCAAATTGCAGCACAGCTCTTCTTGGACTCTGCTATCCCAAACATTATTAAATACATGCAACTCCTATGTCAGAGCCCTGCCAAACTTCTACTGCTGTGCACTCTGGGCCAACTGAGTTTGCAGATCCTTGTAGATTCAAGAACCAGCCTTCTCCTTGGCTCTTGCTGGCAGCTTAGGCAAGTTGTGGAACAGTGCTGCAATGTGCTTCCCCTCCAGGAAATTCTGCTTACTGAGGGAGCAATCTAATTATGTGCTTGAAACTTCTGGAGAAGTATCACCAGCCCCTGGAGGGGAGCAGCAGGAATCCAGATGCTAGGCAACAATAGTAGGAAATGCTGTGATGAAGCCTGCATTCGGTAGGGGAGAGTGTCACTTAAATGACAAAATACCTACTTGAGAACTTCCTCTCTTTGAGCAGCAGTCTAGTGATTCCTTTGTTAAGAGGACTTGACATTTTGTTTGCTGTCAGGTCATAGGTTTTACAGGCGGCTATCATAAGGGGGCCAGTCTCTCTCTGCTGGGATTTATAAACCAAGTGATTCACAGATCTGTTTTATAGGTCATAGCTCTGGCCTTTTCCTGTTCCCCAAACCAAAGTGATTTCAGTTGGCCGATAGTCAAGCAGAAGGGAGAGCTCCTTCACCCCTGAGGAGCAGCAGGATACAGTTTAGGTCATTATAATCTACAAAGTCATCCACGTTCTTTGGAGAGAAAAACTAACTCTGTCTCTGAACCCCAGACACCCAGGCAATAGGATCCACTCAGAGCAGCTGAGACACACTGGGATTTTGTGAAAGCTGCGATGGAGACACAGGAACCTTTCCTCTCCTCCCACACATGAGCTTGCCAACATCCTTCACAGCGAAGTCAGTTTGCTTCAGTGAAAATTCCTCTGTGCAGTGCACACACCGAGTTCCTACCAACAGCATCTGTTGCTGAGCTATTGTGGAGTATGTAACGGAGCCGTAGGAGCCCCAGACCCCAGATTATTCCTCACAGAATCATTCGATTTATGCTGCCAAGATCTGGAAAGAGGATGTGTGCACTTTCTGACAGAATTTGGGAAGCGCAGGTATTTCAGTAACATGGCCAGGGATTTCTGAAGAGGAGGTGTCCTGAATTTCTTGGCAGGGGTGAAAGAAGCAGGTCTGAGTCACCGGTGGTGCAGCAGAGCTTCCATATTTTCATTTGTGAGGGTGGTTTTATTTTCTTCTTCCCACACTTATGCCGCAGTGTGCATGGTCTTTTACACCCTGTTTCAGCATCTAGATGTGCAAAGGAAGATGATTTGTTGTGGCTGCATTCAGTGCCTGCTGTGGAGCCTGCTTTCTGAGAACACACTTGCCTTAGGCTTGCAGCATGAGTCTTCAGATATGCTTAGCATTAAAATGTGGTTAACTCGGTTTCTAGCCCAGCTGAACTTTGACAATTAAGGAAGACATTGTGCAGCAAAATCAGACTTCTGTGTTTATTTATTTTTAGCTTCTATGGAAATTACAATGATGCAGTCTTGCTCTGAGCATATGTGTGCTCTTGCGTGTCTGTCTGTCCTCCCTTTGCAAACAACTCCTGGCCCAGTTTTATTCCGAGACAGCAGTTTCTAACATACATATACCCCTGGTATATGGGTCCCTACATATACCAGGAAAACAGTTGAATATAGCAGAGGGAAAGCCTACTGCCTCATATGGGAGAAAATGTATACCATCAACCCAAGCCATGTTAGGTGAAAGGAACATTGCTCTACACAGGAGAGCAATATTATTTATCCCAACCTCATAAAGAGTTAATCAGGGGTTGCACCATTATCAGACGGTGGAAGATCCACCATAGATGAAAATGAGTTGGAAACTGAGTTTCAATTGCTGTGTGGCATATGGAAATACTTGATTACTCAGGTGAGTAAAAAATAAATACTAATTTTGTCTTCCACTCTTTCCTGCTCTGTTGCTTTGCTTCTTTTGCTGCAGGCCTGTAATCTACAACCAGATCCTGTGTGACCAGGAAGCGGGGGTTGATAACTATGCATAGAAGGCTTAATTTTAAGAGAATGTTCATGAAGCTTATCCATTAAATTTGAACAAGGAGTATTTTACTTCCCATGGCCTTGTACATCTCATCCTTAATCCCACATTGGTTAGGTCTTAGCAAATCACTGCATGTTTGATGTGTCCTTTGCTGAAACTATAAAATATATTATCCCCATATTATTCCCTATGGGTGAATATCTCCTATCTTGTGGTGAGTGCCTTACCTTCCCCAAACCAAATCATTCACAATACCAATTTTCTGAATCAGGACATAGTGAACTACTAACAGAAATATAATATAGATTTCAGTTGCCAAAAGAAATAAACTGAATGTTGTAAACTCTGTTCCCAGTGGATTTTACTGTGTGTCTTTCTCGACCACAGTGTGTCAAACCCTGAAGTATGCAAGTTACTCTAGGCATATAAATAGCCAGCAGATCTTCAGAGGTCTGTGGCTTCACAAAATAAATGCATATGACTATGCAGAGACTGATGTTGTAATAATTCCTAATCATATTGTAGTTTTACATCAATCATACAACATACTAGATCTATGCCTTCATCAGTAGGAGTTATTCTGATGACTTCAGCACATTTATTCATGTTAGTAGGCAAATGCACTGCTCTCCCTATACTGGTGAAGGAGATAGTAAATGTCCCTTGGAACTAGAATTTGGGCATCCAGACTATTAAGCTGGAAAAAGGATCCCAGCAAGAGCTCCTGTCAGAAGGCTCTCCTGACACTTGTGCTCGGGTGTGCAGCCCTTCCCCAGACAGCCCCTGGATGCTGTGTGGTAATCAGTCACAGACCATTTGCAATGTGCAGTTTGGATGCAGCCACCCTGTTTGGGGAGATAAGAGAGTTTAACAAAATGGGTAGTCACAGTGGCCCTCAGTGGGATCATAAGCATATTTAATTTGCTAGCATAGGCATAGCCTTAACATCTTTCAATTGATAAAATGGATACAGCTAATGTTAATTATTGAGTACAGAAAGAATCTCTTTTAAAGCCTGACCATTTGCTACCCTTGCTTATCCATTTTGTTCTTTGAAAGATGATTTTTAACGTCAGTTCCTTCTTCACCTTTGAGGCCCAGCTGTCAGCATTTCCCATTTCTACAGCTCACCCTTAAATTAAGGTAGACTCCTTATGCTCCCCTAAGCAGCAGTCATGTCAGCAAGTACTGCAGAAGCAATGCAGAGCCAGAAAGAAAGTTCTGAACTCATCTTTGGCAGATTTAAAAGCCTGTCATCCTTCAGTGCAAGAACAAGCCTCTGTAAGTGAGGATTATCTCAGAATGCATTTTACATTAAAATTCAAACACTGTCATAGGAGGAATATGCTTTTCTTCTTTTCTTTTTTTTTTTTTCCTCAAAGGAAAACATTCTAGTGCATATTTTGATTGCTGTTTGTTCTGCTTCTGATAAAAATCTGTGAAGGAAGACTCAAAATAACAAAATACTGTTTAAACAGGGCAAAACTTGAGTAATTAAGAAGTCAAAACATGCTTTTTATTAGTCAAGGATGTATCAATCAACAATTTTAAACATGTTAAAACCTGCTGTTTAGTCCTCAATTATTTTTCACTCCCTTTCTTTGTTGCTTTTTTTATATTGTCAAAGCATAGAGGCCCAGTCCTGACTGAGGACTAGGGTCCTCATTGGGCTCACACATAGAATTCATGCTTGACGGGTTCATCCCTCTTTCAAAATATTTGCTCAATTATGGTTAGTACTCAAATGATGTAAAACTGTGACTATATACTTAGGATTACCCTGGACAGATGGTCTTGAATCAGTTCACTGTGTTTTGTTGTTTTAATAAATTACATGCTTTAATTGACTAAAATCTCAGACAGATGTTTCCCTATCAATTTTCCATAGGCTTCCTTAGCCTTTTTAATTGTAACAGCAGCCATTTCACATCCAGACAGTCAGAATATATATATTAACACCATTTTTCATGGATAATTTTGAAGCCACTTGCAAATCAAGTGCTAATAGACAAATAATTATTCTCCTGGTGCACTTGTCTGATTATGAAAAAAAAGCTGACTTTGTCAGCATTCCTTGCTTTGCTGTAAAATATTATTCCTGTTTTACAGTGGAAGGCAGTAAGAAACACAGTTTAATCCCTCATTTTTGAAATCTGATATCAGGCAACTTGTACCATCTGGGTGTGTCTAAAATTGTGGGACCACAGACATCAGTTCCCAAAATGTGTTCTGGCCACACTGTAACAGTACATGAGGATAAATTTCAGCTGTACAATTCTCCCCCATTCCTGCATCCTGTTTTCCACTGGAAGGAAATTCAGGTGTATGGGAAAAGAAGGCTCTACAGTGTGCTCCACTTTCTCTCCATCTGAACAGGCACATGATCACAACAGCAGCAAGGACAGGGATAGGAAAGGACAGAGGAGGGACACATTTGGAAACCCTGCACATTGCCTCTTATGAGTGACAGTAGATATGTAAAGTGAAAAACTTCCATTAGCACTGGGGTCTAGATAAAGGAATTTTCTGGCAAGTATGGGACTAGGGAATTTTTCTTTTTTTATTTAGGGTTATGGTCTTACTCCATCATTCTTTCTTTCATTTCTGTTTGATTGCTGCTACAGAACCACTATGATATTACATATTTATATTGCAGTTGCAAAATAATACTCTGTGCAATTTCTACTTTCATTTTTAGGAAGCACCTTGTGATATTAAATGTGAGAAACCAACAAATTTCCCTCCTATGATCAGTTCATCTGTAACCTCTCTTAACAGTCACATTTTCACTGTACCTGATACTCACCTATAGATGACTTTTTTTTCAGATTGTCTTTTCATTATTAATCTTCCTTTATGAGAAATATTTCAGTTTCCCTGCAGCAGACTGGCATTTTTTCTGGGATGTTTCAAGGGAAGCTAATTTACATCAGGAAATTGCTTCAAGGTGATCTGTCTGGGACAGTCAAAAAGCCTGCATACTCTGTATTTGCTTTGTAGACATATTTTCTACTTCAACACATCACCTCTGGCTCACAAGCATCTCACCTCCATGACCAGTCTGTGCCTTTTTCCTAGTAAGCGGGCAATAAATTTGTGATTGCCAGTTGTGGCATCCAAGAAAACTGGGAGGGAAAAGTCTATCCAAACTTAACAGCTGGAGACTAAAGGCGACTGCCATGGGCTAAAACTGCTTTACAGCTCTGAAGGAAAAAGTGCTAAGGGACAAAAAGAGGCCCCTCCTTTTCCTGGAGATACTGCAAAAGGACTGCTCAGAATGTCCTTCTTTCCTGAACAAGGTCAGTCTTTTTCTAAGTAGAAAACCTGTTTAATATCTGCCATGTCCCAAGCTGGAAATGCAAAATGCTTCATTTAGCACAGAGGCTCTCAGCATCAAGTCAAGGGGCACCATGCAAAACTTGAAGTGGATTGAATAAATGCAGTTCCAGCAGGGAATTTACTGACACATCTTATCGAGACATCCTACTTTGTTGACTGACACTCAAGATTCAGAGCTAGATGTGTGCCTGGTCACAAGACAGGAAAAACATTGCATTTCTGCAAAAGTCCATTTCTCTCTTCCCATCCAGTCTTGATCTGAGGCAGAGATTTAGAAAACAGGATTGCGTTGAAGTGGGGAGTAACATGTGCTTGAAATGCTGCTACATTTCCACTCAGCCTATGGCATGGCTCTCATGACACAGTAGATATGGCTTTTCTTCTTTCTCTTTCCTCTCTCTTCTCTCTGTCCAATGACTTTTTGGATCATTTAGACAGATAAGGCCAACAAAAAGTCAGTTCAAGTGTTCTACGCAGCCATGTCAAACGCATGCACTGAATCTGCTAATGCCGTGGGCTCAGTTAGACAGAGATCTCCAAGCTTCCTGCCCCCCACATCTCTTTCACAGGAAGGCTTTCTCCATAAACATCAATAAGCTTGTCATTATACACTGTCCCTCAAGTACTTCATTACACTCCTCAAAACTACCCTGTTTGGAGAAGAGCTGACAACAGTGAGGAGCTGCCATGCAGGTCTATTAGGATGCCTGAGCTGTCCTATCTTGATTTGTCTGTTTTTGTCTGTTGTCTTTGACTTTAAACTTAATTATTCGGTCCCGAGAGGTAGAGACCTTGTGTCCTGTGTCTGTACAGCACACAGCACTACGGTGTCCTGTGTCCATTGTTTCTAAAAACGGATGCACTGATTGATCCTAATTGCTCTTCTCCTTTTCTCATGGTTAATCATATTTTCTGTAATCCTACTCTCCCTGCCTGAGTATGAAATTATACTCAGAGCAGCAAAATCTGCAGGGATAGAGAACAAAAAACTATTTCCTTCACATCTCATTAATTTTTGGGAGTACAGTGTGTCTCCTCGAGAGGGCTCCTACAGAGGACTTTTGTGCCCTAGGTCTATGAAAGGGCTATACCCACACTGTAACAGGCCACTCAAACTTACCACTCCTAAGGATCTCTGCTGCTTCATCCCAAAATGGGCAGCCTCTGTCTGCAGCACATACTGGCAGTAGAAGTTCCCAGCCAGATCTGCCTTTCCTGTACCTGTCCCCAAACACAAGACAGACAGCTTGGGATGATACTGAGAGCATAGTCTTGCTCCAGTGCTGGTGCTTCCCGAGGCAGACATGAGCCTGTCAGATGAAGTCAGTTACAGCCACAGTGCTAGAAAAAGATCCTGTGCTGCTATTCGGTAGCAGCTCTGTGGTGGAGAGAAAGCTGTCTAAAGCTGTGCAGTTCTGGATGTGTTTTAGTAAGAATGCAAGTATATACCCAAACTGAAAGTGTCAGATTAGAAAAACATACAAACCATTTTGTGACAATAATGCAAAAGAATCTTGGAAAGATACTAATGCCTCTATGTTTTCAGAGGGAGAAAAATGGGACATAAATGGGGTATGGGTGGACAGGCCATATGTGCAGGGTTACAGTTTTGTGGAGAAATGAGAAATTGCTCCCTGTGAACTGTCTCTTCAGCATCTGTTCATTCTGTTGTTGCATGAAGGCACTCCCAAAGTGCTGGACAGACTGAATGCAACTTCATGAGGATGTGCTGCCCTAGCAGAGCATATCCTCAGTCACCCTTCTCTAAAGAGACACATGGCTCCCTGGAGGAGATGGACAGCCAGGAGACAAGTATACGTTTGTGGTGGCTGTAGAAGTGTCAAGGGTTAACATTCCCACATGACAGCCTGCCTGGCAACTCTTTCCACCCCAGTGGCTGAAGAGTCCTTTGAGGACAGCAGGTTCCTGTCTCCAGTCTCCTTAAGGCAGTGTGGGGGAATTTATGCAAAGGACTCCAGAGGAACTGATTCCTGAGCACCCAGCTTAACTGGAATCCTCATTTGTCTTGCCTCACTCTGAATCTTAAGATTTTTTCTTTTTAAAGTCACCTTTCATACTGTATACAAAACACACCCCTATGTGACACCTCCTGTTTCAGGGTTCCCTCAAGCCCCTATTTCATACCTAAGACACCATGTAGTCAATATTTTACTACTCTGCTGGTGACTCAGTGTCCCTCTTCACCTGCTCCCCACTGAAAATATACTGTAAACACTCCCACCTTGAGACACGCACACCGGTGTACCCCAGTTTTTCTTCTAGGATCTCAATTCTTTTCACATGCCAAATGCTCTCTGCCCACATAATTTTCCCTTGCCACCAGCCCTCCTACCCAGTGCAAGGATTTTGTCTTCCTTTTACTTGTCCCACTCTTAGCTTAGTTGACCCCAGTTTCCTTATGCTAAGGACTTTATGCCCTTTCTGTCTGTGCTAAGGACTTGATGCTGTTTTCTTCTGTACAATTCAGGCTCCCCCCACTCCTTTCCCTCCCTAGTTCCATGGCTGGGTTCACGCTCATTCCCCCACTACTATTATGAGGTTGTATTTCTGTCTGAGAGGGAAATTATTCAAAGTGTGGATGTGTCCCAGCCGTGTTGACAGAACAAACAAAGAGGATGGATGGGCACTGTTATCTAGGAAGGTGTTAATGGATTTTTGGTTCACTATACATTTAGAAAAGTGCCCGGGACTCTAGTTGTCATAAACATAAGGAAAAGATCTTCTATCCTCTTGATTTCTTGTTCCTCCTTCATTATTAAATACTTAAGAAAATCAAGAGAGTTCTGCCCACTTGTGCCAAGAACACAACCTGAAACTTGAGAAATAAATGGAAACTGCATTCAGAAGTTGTTGCTTTAGAGAAGACACAGATACCTGACTGACCTGAGTGTAGCGCTCAGAAACTCAGCCTGTGACTTGTACAGAACAGAGGAGAAAACACAGTCTAGCAAATATGATAATGTGATTTATTCAAAGGCATTTTCACACTGAAAGACATCTCTTTGGGTCTCCTAAATTAAAACAAACTGATAGCCCCCGTACATACTGAGAAAGGAATGATATACCAAAACATGCCTACACAATTTTTTTATAAAATACTTATCACCTTCTTCTTAATTTGGGTTTAAAACTAGCATGAAAATTGTCCTAATCTTCACACTCCCAGTCTCATTAAACTGTCTGTTCCTCTTGCTCTTTTTTCTCTGGATATTTATTTTTGGCTCCTCTGTCATTCCTGGTTCATATTTAGTTGTGTTTGTTCTTGTTTTTCAAATATGGGACCTGCTTCTATTGTCTTTACTCAGGCAATTCTTTATTGAAAGCAAATGGCAATCTTACTGGGGAAAAGGCAGTGGAAATGACCCATAGTTTTCGTATTAGGATTGTTGTGGCTTCAGTGACATGCTGCATGATGGTAGGGATATTCACCAATATACAAGTACCCTCACTTTTCACCACAAATGATGGGTTAAATATTATGTTTCCATTAATAATCTATGTAAAGAGTGTATTGTTCATAAAATATACTACTTTTAACCTATTTTTATAATGCTTTCTATTCAGAGGGGCCGTATTATTTAGTAATCTGATTCTTGTACTATGCATTATTGAAGACTGAAGGAAAACTAACGGATTTGCTGGCAAGGTACATATGTTTTTACATATTTTACATATTTTTATGTAAAAACTTTGACTGATGATGTCTTATTGTCAATCATTTGAGTGATGCAACTTCTGAAAAAAAACCCTGTATTCTTCACTGTTGCTTCCAGAAATGGCCAGATGTTTCTTGGTATATACGTTTTATTAATCGTGAAGGGGGATTGTAAAATCCTTTTTTAGCAGAGTGAAGATGGATGATTTACCTTTAAGGCAGTCAAGACTGATAATGGCACATCTTCAGCCAGTGGGAATATTGCTCTTGACTTCAGTAACTACAGAACAAAGTCAGAGGCAGGAACACAGATTTTTTTTTTTTTTTTTGGTGCCTAATACTCCCCAGAGGAGATAGTTGAGAATTCTTAGATTGAGACTATAGTTTTCTTTTTGAGTCTTGATCTTTCCTTACAAATTACTATTACCTTTACTTTTCCTGCACAATTTATGTCCCCAGTGCAGAGTCTGAGCCACTCTGCAGAGGCAGGTAGTCCCCTCACCACAGCTTGCTCTACCCTGTGCTAGTGCGATCAGTGCTGTGTTATGGCAGCACTGGAGGAGATTTTCCTGAGAAACTAAGAAATATCTCTTTCATTTCTTTCAGTTCTCATACTTGTAATCATATCATTACCCCACTAATCAGCCTCAAAAATATAAACTAGATTTATTAGCTCTATAGCTTTAAATAATCCTGAAGAGAAAAGTGTTGCACCGAGACTGCATGTTATTTTTTTGTCTCTATAATAAGGCAAACGTTGAGGCTTTCTGGGGAGTAAACATATTTTCTCAAATCCATTCAGGATTTGAGAAGGTGGTCCTCTAGGAAATTTTCCTGAAGGAAATTTTAAAACAGGTTTAAATTATTGACAGATATCTCTTTGGCCCAGGGACATCACTTAACAAGCAATATGCTGCAGCCTACTCCAAGTTCTGCTGTCATTATATGTCATGTTTAAAATTTTTTTCTCTTCTCTTCTCTTCTCTTCTCTTCTCTTCTCTTCTCTTCTCTTCTCTTCTCTTCTCTTCTCTTCTCTTCTCTTCTCTTTCTCCTTTTTTTTTCTCTTCTTGATGTTGTGAGCAGTACTGAAAAGTCTGGGCTGTATGATGTGAACGAGCCGTAGGCTGGGGATGTATGCTTATTGCTCTGCTTTACCAGAATTACAATATCATAAAGGAAACCTCCCTCATGCTGAGCATTCCTGGGGAAATCTTTCCTTGGTCTTACTAAGATGAGTGACCTTATTGAACTTACAGTTGCTTTTAAAATACATATAAAATGGGGTAGGGTATTTTACAAGTTTGTAAACTGAGTAGAAAGGTAATGTCCAAGCATCTAAAAAACTTATCTCAAATGCAAAAATAAAGACACCTCTGATTGCTGCCATGGGACAACTGTTGGATCCCATCCTTTGTTAACAGTATTCTCCTGCAGGCTCTCATAATTCATGTTGCTGCTCCTTCTGTCTTGCCAGGAAAAACCAAAACAAAAACAAAACCCCCAAACTGCTGTACACAGACATCTCAGCGTCATTTTTGTACACACACACACACACAGACACACACAGAGACACAGACACACGCCCCCAGCATCTTCATTGCCAGACTGACAATGTCAGTTGCAATAACAATGAGGTTTCGTTTTACATCCAAAGTGAAGTGACTGTGGCTGCTGCCTGCCAGGAGCCCTTCCACTGCTCCTTCCCCTTCCTCCCCCACCAGCAGCTCTGGCTGCTTCCCTGGAGGCAGCTCCAGCGATGGTGCAGCTGAGCAGTGAGCAGCTCAGAGCTGCTCCAGTGAGAGCTCATCCACCAAGCAAGGGCAGTAATAAAAAAAGCAGCATTTTACTCTTGGATCCAATTTATCTCTGATCACACCAGGGCCTAACTCATAGGAAGCAATGGGGCTGTCATTGCAGCAGACAGAGGCAGTTGTCCAAAATTTGGTGTAACATGAAACTTCTCCTGAAGATACCAGGTGATATTTTAAGCAGGCACGTCTGGGTGCAGCCTATGACTCCTTCTGTTTGGGAAGGTTTGTCTGAGGTGTGGCAGAGCAGCCAGCAGAGAAATTAACCCTCCAACACAAGCCACGGTTTACTGTTCTCTGAGTAGCATCAAGAGCCAACCACATCGAAACCTGTTTAAACAGGACAGAGACTTTCCTGCTTTGCAGTGTGCAACTTAGGCAGCTTTGCAGAAGTTTATCCTAAAAACCACCAGTTGCAAGGTAGAATTAATCTTACATCATCAGGCTGGAAAGGTCAGTTCTTCTCTTCTTTGCGGAATGCTGGTAAACACAGAAGAGATTTGAAAATCATCAAGGCCAACAAAAGCTGTAGGGAATTTTACAAAAAAAACCCAACCCAAACCAAACCAACAACAACAAAAACCAAAAACAAATTTTAAAAAGACCTTGTCTAACAGAAATTTTCACAAATTTGGTAAATGGAAATTTTGTTCCAACCCTACATCACTGACATTCCACCCCCTGCTGACTTCAAACAAATAGCAAGGATGCTATCAGAAGGGTTTGTTCCACAGGAGTGCCTAGGGCGAGTTAGCTGGTGTCAAAAAGCACTGTGTGCATGCTCACACTTCCACAGGGCCTATGAAAAGACAACCACAGATTCAGAAAAGCCAGGGGAACATAGTGATACACAGCAAATGGGGAGAAAGGGATGAAAGCAAGAGTGCAGAGCGATGATAGGATCAGACTAGACAGGTGAGCAGCCTATCACTTCACCTCAGCAGGGCTGTCATTTTACCTGCACATCAGTGCACAGGAGGCTGTATCCTGAGCCCTGGGACTGCAGAGGCACAGAGGCAGTAGGGTCTCACAGTGTGTGAGTCCATCCAGCAGACTCAGGGCTTCACGTGTGGCTTCATCTTCTCTCCTGTAAAGCTACTGTTTGCCCCAAGGGAGAGCAGTGCTATATGGCATTAAATGCAAGTATGGGAGACCCTGGTGATGTGGCTGGGAAGCATGAGACAAGGGCAACTTTACAAATCCGTGGTGACCCAGCTGCCACAGATGTGGCTCTTCTGTTGGGCCTATGAACACACAGTTTTAGCAGTGATATGAGTTTTGATGGACAGGACAGCTTCTTCCTTGTATGGGTGAGCCAAGGTCAAAGAAAAGAAAGGTTTGCACCAGTAATGATGTGTAGGATGTGCCACAAGATCTAACAGCCAATATGGACAGGGCCACGTGCCAGCCAGGGAAGGCCTGGAAGGCCAAGTGAGGAAGTTTGCATTTGATGCAGCAGAAAAGGAGACAAAAAGACAGGTACAAAAAATCCCTGAGGCCTAAACAGAAATTTGAGACTATGACATCGTCTTCTAGGATATACTGTAATGGAGCAAGCTGGATTTGTCTTTAATTTCCTAAAGCTGGTGTCCTGGGGTAAATTAGTGATGTGCACCCAGCAGTTCTGGAGGTCTTGGGTGCTAAAGGACAAAGAGAAAAGGAGCAATAGTATCAGCTCAATAAAGCCTAAAAGACAAAAGATATTTTCAGCATGTATTTAATGTGTTAAAAAGGGGAAAATAGCATTTGCTGGGCTGGTAAGGAGAAGGAAGCAGCTGCTAGAATATTAGAGGACAAGGGCTTGCACACAATTTTTATTTCTGTGAACGGAAATGAGAGAAGGAAAAGAGCTTAAGGGAAAAGAGAGTGAAGCCTTCAAAGTTATTCCATGTCCTTAGCTTCCCTGAGAATTTTTTCTTTCTGTATCTGATTTAGATTATAAAGTCCCTAGGGCAGCAATGGTCTTTAATTTGAGTCTTCTTCAGTACTGGCCAAATCATGATGCTTAATGAGCAAATAAAGTGTTGATAAATTCATATAAAAGTTTGTTGTCTGCAGTCCGGCCTTTAATAGATGACACCCAGTTAAGACTGACAGGATCAGCTTTAAGGGAAGCGCATGAGAGTCCTTCCCCTGCCTTCAGACAAGGGAGGTTCTGGTTCATGTTGCAAACAATCCTTTGAAATTAAGAGCGTGCAATTGGGTACTGTACACACAGGTACATTTCTGCATATTGCATATGGCAATTTCCCACCAGACAAACTGCAGACCCAGTCAGGCAAGCTGCTGCATCTTGGTGGACCCCAGGGTTCCACGTGGGTGCAGAAGCCGGCCATGCAAAGCAGCTTGCTGGATTATGGCATAATTCATTATGTGGTACAGTTTACACACTCTAAAGGGCTTTATTCACAGCAGAGATGACTGAGGTGCCCCAAGGCACAAGCCAAGTTGAAATAGATTTGTCAGGCTTATTTCATGCTTTGTGGTGGTGGCTACATTTTAGGTAGATTGTGAAAATTATGTTATTTCTAAGATTCAGATTACAGTAGCGCCTAGAGATTAATAAAAACTGGAGATTCGCCTGCAAATGTCAGGCTCAAGATTCTGTGAAAACACCAACAGTCTGCAATCCCAATCATCTGCAGGCTAAAGAATGGCAAAGATTTATGCGCCATTTGGTTTGCCAACTTCAGCAGGCTCTGGCATATTTAGAAGAATATAGAGGCTGATAAACAGACTCACTCATATGGCTTTTGGTATGTTCTCTTTCTTACCCTATTCTGTTTAAAATAGTAAGTGCCATCTTTTCCTTTCTGCTTTAGCCTTCAGGAATTTAGGTTGTTCTTTTTGTTCTGAGTTGTTAAAGAAAAGGTAGACTTGCGGGTGGTAGCAGATTTACCTTGTGACAGAGCTAAAAACACTGCCATGGCCATATTCCCCCATCTAACAAAAACAAACAATCTGGAAAAGAATTCCCAGATCAACACATTAAGAAAAGGGAAAAAAAAATTCATTTTGCTGATAAAAATGACATTCTCATTTTGTCACTGGAATTATACAAATAAAACTAATAGTCTTACCTGTGTTCTAATGTATCTAGGATTATGCACAAATCCTTGTGAATTAATTCAGGGATTGCACAAAAGGGACACTGTGACAGCATATTTGTTGTGGGCCATTTGGGTAAGTATCTGATAGGTGGGACTTCTCTCAGATGAAGCTGAGGGGGCTGTGCAGAGAAGATGGGGAGGTGGAAGGGAGAATTAGGCACAGAGGAAGAGCCAGCCACGGTGTGAAAAGCCTTGAAACAGTGTAAATGGATTCGAACTTCTGGCTAAGAAAGCAAGCTGAATAAATGTCTGTCACAGACCCAACTTCTACTTGTCTCCTCCCTCCCCCTCCCCCAAGAAATGAGAATGAGATGCACAGTTAGACAGAGATAGATAAACGGATATATATAGAGAGAGACATAAAACTGGGAAGAGTGGTTGAGGGAAAAGTAAGACACACCATACCACAATGTTATGCAGTTAATAAGAAACAAAGACTAGTAGAAACAATTAAAAAAATACCATGATATGATATGGAACTTTCCACTTTCAGTTGGGTTTAAAAGCTTTATAAAAGAAACTTAAACAACTACATTCTCTTCACCTCAAAATAGTGTCCTTTGTTGGCAGACAACATCAATATTTAACCCGTGCCCCCCCCCCCCCCAGTTTTGTATGTTTGAATCTACAGATGTCTAGCACAGGCATTAGAAACTGATAACCCTGGTGTAAGAGCAAGGAGGCTGATTTTGAATTGTAGATGGGTAAGCAGAGGTACCGCTTGAAGCATTGTGGCATTTTATGAGGGACATCAGAAAGATGAAGCAGCTTCCAGTCCTGATGGATGTAATAGACATTTTCCACTCAGGGTAAACAAGGAATCAATGAGTTGCCCCCTTTTTAGTGTCAGCTGAAACAATGGAAAACATGTGCCCAAGGACACAGACAGATCTAAACAGAGTAGGTCATCTGTTCCTGGGAGGGGTCCCGATATCCAATACATGAATGAGGCAGGGCACTGAAGGAAATGAAGAGAAGGGGCAGAAACATGAGATAGAATGAGAAAGTCATCTGGATATAAACCTATTTGTCCTGAGAAAAAACAATGCTGTGGTTTTGAGAGATGTGATGGGCTGGTTTACTACGTGCAACTATGCAGAAGTGGGGAGACCATCCTCCCCACTTCCTCTTTCTTTATCGTTTTTAGTCTCACAGGCCCACAGTTCACGCTGGTGCTGGTCCTTATATCTCTCTGAACTGACATAACTCACCAATTCAGCAGAAAACTAATGCAGAAAAACTTAGATATGCATGAGTCACACATCTAGCACAGGTACTGGGTGGAATTGCTGGTGGAAGGAGGAGAGTATGAAGAGTGACATGAGGGGAAATATGAAGGACAAGAGGAGAAAGAGATGAGGCAAGATTTCCTTTTGGAGGAGTAGAGCCATCCTATCAGCTCAGCTGCCTGCGAAACCACCCGAAAGCACACAGAAGCAAAAGCACAGTCAGGAAGTAAATTGGGAGGTTCTCCTCATGCTTTATCCTTACTTTGGTCTCTAATAGAAATAATCCTAATATCCTAAATTCTCACTAATAAAAAGGTCATAATAAAAAGATGCTGCTCTAATCCAGCTGCAGTCAGCTGCCATAGTTTGTAAACATGATTCAAGAAGCAGACAGAGTATATTTGATCTGGAAAGATAAGAGTCTATGCTGCCTGGGGAAAGAGTTAGATGTACTTTGACATAGATAATAAGATGCCATGCTTTAGCCTTGACTGTCTTTTGCATACCCATCTCCCTGTGAGGAATATCTGAAGATGTCATTAAGGAGAACAAAGCAAAGCAAAACTCTGAACTACAGCCTTTGCATGCTAAATATTGTCCTGAATACACAGTGCGCCTGCACAGGTTCCCTTTGAAATGGAAGCAGAGGTGTCATCTGGTGCTTTTCTCAATCTGGGAGTGAGACAATAAAGTCCCACTTATAAAAAAAAAAAATCTATAGTAGTATCCTGGGAAACTGTAGCTTATGATAGCTTTATTAAAGTACTTTATCGTTTTCATGTAGAATGCTCAAATACTTTCAATGAAAGTTCCTGCTAAAGTAAAACCTCCAGGGTCATACCAAATATGGTCAGAAAGTGCCTAGGGAAATCTCTGTATTTTGTCTTCCTTAGAGTCCATGACGTTTTCTACTTAAGTGAAATATCTGCGAATAATTCAGTCAACCCCTGCTGAATTTTAGGACAGTTAGATTGAATTCTTGGAATATCTGGGCAATTTACAGTCTTGGGTACAAGCTGTGCCATAAAGCTGTTTTATCTTGAGATCATATAAAATTACTATGATTTGCCTTGTGAGTTTTATATCTTCATTTGAAAAATCCTTATGTTATCCATAGGTCTCTAAATACTTTAGGATGATAGGATGAAGCAGGTTAAGTTAGCTTTTCTGTTAGTCATTTTAGGTCAACAGTTTTGAAGGACACTGATGATGTGGTACATAGCATGAGGACAATTCAGTCCTGGTGCCATCTAATGCTCTACGGAGAAAGACCAGATTTTGATTAAGTCAGCAGCAGAGCACCCACTGAATTCAAGGACTGCGTTTTGCTTGCCTGGTGTCTCACAGAGATTGACAGAAGCACTACTCTGCCAAGCTCTTGCCAGGAAATCAACTCTACCCAAATGAGTCACCAAAATTAACTTCTTGGAGCAGACTACAACCATATCCACAATGTAAATTCGAATATGTGCATCACACAGTTTTGCTGGAGAGCACCCTACTCGGATGGCGCGCTGAGCTCATTGAGTTCTTACCCCACTGCACCGGAGAGGAAGGGGGCCCCGGCGCTCCTGGTATCCTTCCCCAAGGGTTTAACAACTGGTGGGTTTCACCACGCTGCCTACACAGCATTTTGGGGATTTTCTTCACGAACATAAGACCCAAACATTTTCTTTCGGCAAAAAACCCCAAATTAAAATGGCACCCAGGGAAATGCTGGCACTGCACCGGGTGAGCCGACCCGCTGGTGCCAAGCCGTGCCCCGGGGAAGCGCAGCGCCAGCAGCGCGTCAGCCCGGGGCTCCTCCATTCACAGGAGCCAAGCCCGGAGCTGAAGGGGCCGGGCCCCCGAGGGTCTCTGCCCCGAGGTCAGTGCGATGCCGCCCGGGGCACGGCCAAGCACCCACTGAGCGGCGGCCCCTCAGCTACCGAGCCCAGAGCTGGGACCCGCCCGGCCAGAACCCCTCGCCCGTCCACGCCGGGCCAGGCAGTGGGCGGAGGGCGAGGCCCTGCTGCCACCACCTCCCGTCTTTCCACCCGCCCTGTCAGGCACCGCCTCCTCCTCCTCTCCTCCTCCTCCTCCTCCTCAGCCGCCTGACAAGGGGACGGGGGCGGCAGTCGCGGCGAGGTAGCAGCGGGGGGGTGGCAAGGTAGGAGGCAGCCCGCGAAGCTCCGCCGGTCCGGGCTGCACCTCGTCCTCTTCCTCCTGCGTGCGGGGCGCTGAGGACCGGCCATGGTGAAGGTGTCGTTCAACTCCGCGTTGGCGCAGAAGGAGGCGGCGAAGAAGGAGGAGGAGAACAGCCAGGTGCTGATCCTACCGCCGGACGCCAAGGTGAGGGCGGCGGGGGGACCGACGCTCCGGGACCGGCCCGGCAGCGCCGGGCGCTCCGCTCTGCTCCGCTCCGCGCGGCGGGGCTGGCCGGGGAGGGGAGCACGGCGGGGGCGATGCCGTGCTTTGTGCGCCCCTTGCCCGCGGCGATGACCCGCG